>JAMPIV010005631.1:0-12849 GCA_024509875.1 Oreohelix idahoensis | reverse complement strand
AGCAACTCTTATAAAGAAAGAAATATAATTATCTCCGCCAGAGGATAATTAAAATAGCAAATATTTTTGTTTATCTGTACTTTCTACTGCTGTGGAGAGAAAACAACCTGTAAATATGCTGTGTGGACAACCCAAATACTTAAAGAACGTTTGTCTAGGGGTGTAATTATTTATTTATTTCCCTAGTTCACAAAGACAAATCATTCACACTCTACCTAGTTAGACCCAGACTAAATCAGACTCAAAATATCTTTAGCCCGGCTATGCGATTGCCTCAAATGTAGCTCAGATCCCAGAACCAGCCCACAAATATGTGTGCAATCATAATGTATCTCTGAAATTATCACGGCGAGCCAGCCAAATTATTGTCGCGTAAATTTTATTTTGAGAGAAAAGAAAGTCTTAGAAAATTAGTGGTCCGGTTTAGAGTGGAAAATGATGATGGAAAGCTCAGTGATAGAAAATGTAGAGATTTAATAGTTACTTCACAGCGTGCTGGAGGAGAGTAAAGACAGACTTATTTACGACAAATCGTGTCTCTCAATCTTCTCTTTCACTCTCCTGGTCAAACAATTATTTGCCAGTTTTCGAGACTCGCATCTGCGCGCACACCGATTCGGTGTTTTCAAACACACACACGACGTTGATACAAACTATATTAAACGAATAGGGGAAATGTTGGGCTTTGGGTATCTCCAACACACAGAACTAAATGAGTTTAGGTGATTTTATTCACTTTAAACATCAATCACTAAAAATATCAGATATTACATAAATTATCATAAGTACACAAATGCAAATAACAAATTTGGGGAGGGGGGTGAAGAAGATTGGTGTATCGACTAAGCCCTTCCCGCGCTTATTAGACAAGAGATAAACCCAGTCCAGAGATAGATAATAATCAGGAACATAGGTTACGTTTAACCTAACAGTAAAAGTTAATTACTCTGAAAAAGAGGTGTGTTACCAAGTTAGGTATAGGTGATAGATAAAAAAACCTGTTCTTCCCAGCTGTTCTTCCCTTTACTAAGCAAATGGAAATTACCGGAGGGGTGGTTTTTAAAAACAGAGTTAACCAATTAGCAACTCCCCCTTAAAGGAACAATGCAGGGAATACAGAAAAATTATATTACTAGGCAAGAAAGTTAACAACAGGTTTACAAAAGAAAACAATTAAATTTCCTGTCATTCATACACACGCGTGAGGATCCACACTCATATACTCTTCACACCTCCCCTCTTAATCCTATGGCAAAGCAGCCTCAGACGATCCATAAAAAGTATATAAAAACAGCATCAAGTATTCTTTTGACATATGAAACTGTTCTAGTCCTTCGACGATTCCCGCCCCAGATGTTTGCGAGGTCTTGTTAGGTAACTCAAGAAAATTCTCACTAGTATCGCAAGACTTGAAACGACTAAGAGTTCTCGTGTTTTTATTAGATATATATTAAAAGGAGTCTATGGGATGGCACTAACACAGTTCGGGCACACCAGGGTGAAAATGAAGTGGTCTCTTTTTATTCATCCTCCGCTATGGTAAAATTCCTTCAATGCGTGATGATAGTTTTATTAAATCACAATTGAGGAAAAAACTAGGCTCAATCACAGTCAGGAAGGAAAATATGTACTCTCTCACACGGTAAATCAGTAAATATAAATACTATCGCTACTGGGCGATGATTACCTTCCAGTTTATCTTACAGGTTTGTAATGATAATTTGATTGATTGTTCTTTAAAATGTTCTTGGGTGGGCTTTATTTCATTTAATTATGACAGCTAGGTCGCAAAAAGGACCGCCACACAGATTATATTTAAAAGAAATGTTTCTTCAATATGACTGGAAGTTTATAGGATGATTTCTTTATTTCTTTCTTTATTTAGCTGGGGACCGCAGGTTACGATCACTCTGTGTGTGAAAGAAAAAAAAAGACATGTAACATACCGAAAAATCAAGCGCGATAAAATTTCCCGTTAAGCCTATAATACACTCGAGTATTTAAATTATTGTATTTAATAAACACTGCGCGAATTCTAGTGGTTAAAAACACACATCTATAAAACTAGGACTTAACTGAATTCATTAATTATAAATTCCTTCGCGACTTTAAAAGTTAATTTAAGCATCTATTATCTTTTGAAATAATATAATAGATAGATCATTATATTTAAAACTGGAACTCTTGAGATGGTTTAATTAAATAGATTTAAATTAACACAAAATCCATTGAAATAGAATGACTGAACTAGACCACTGATCACTTTACACAATATATATTACCGCTTTGCACAGAATAGAAATCACTGCAAATATATATATATAAAATCCCGGGGAAAATCTATAACAAGATTTCAATAAAGCTAGTGCTTCTGTAAAGGTCTGGCCAGCGAGTGATAACGTGTCCAGTTCTTCATGGTCTATTTAGCTAAAATGGAATGTAAGTTGAGTGGGACATGATAAACTTGACAGCTTATTTGATCTCACGAACTTTTGGGGATCTGACCGCCAAATCAAGAGAAGAAACCGCACCCTGGTCTTCGTATCTCCGTTCGCTGCTGCCCGTTTGCTTTCCCCGTTCGCTCGGTTCTGCGATTGACACCGAGACGCGAAAATTAGCGGCAAGCAACTGCGTCTCGTATCAGGGACCACTACTGTCTTTGATAACGCCGATAGTCTCCCCTAAAATCCCTCAGTCTGTCTCTTTGATCGTGGACGCTGTATCTGTTTGATTCTGGCGACGCCCCCCACTGGCCAAGTTAATGAAAATAACTGCCTATGATTGTTCAAGAGATGTTAGTGGGCGTGATTTAATCTCTCCTTAAATCAATGCGATGACCAGAATGAACGATAGGTAAACTTTCCGCATATCAATCAGCAAACGTGTTTGCCTTCTGTGTGGAACAGTTGCATAGCTAATGAATCCACGTGAAAGAAGTCCCGTTTTACAAGAATTACAACAAAGTTCAGGGTCAGCCGAGTTCGTCCATCACAAAGACAGGAGTACGACAGGGATGCCCTTATCAACC
This sequence comes from Oreohelix idahoensis, assembly GCA_024509875.1. Classification (NCBI taxonomy): domain Eukaryota; kingdom Metazoa; phylum Mollusca; class Gastropoda; order Stylommatophora; family Oreohelicidae; genus Oreohelix; species Oreohelix idahoensis. The sequence continues at coordinate 9,821 of JAMPIV010005631.1, read as the reverse complement.
ACTCTATTTTTAACAGTCATAGACTGGGTGATGCGCCAGACAACAGAGGGCAGTCCAAGAGGTATAAGATGGACTACATTTTCTACATTGGAAGATCTGGAATATGCAGATGACATTGCACTGCTGGCACATTCACATCAACACATCCAGGAAAAAACGGATAGACTTAATAAGTTTAGCCAGCAGGTGGGCTTGAACCTCAATTTAAAGAAGTCTGAGGTCATGACGCTCAATGTGAGCAACCCTGAGCCCATATCAGTAAGGAATCAGCAACTGGTACAGACAAGATACCTTCACATACCTAGGAAGCATAGTAACACCAGACGGTGGGGCAGGCAAAGACAAAAAAACATCAGAATGAATAAGGCAAGAACAGCCTTCTTTAGCCTAAATAACATCTGGAAGTCCTCCCAATACAGCACAAGCACAAAATTAAGATTATACCAGAGCTGCGTGCTTTCTGTGCTTCTCTATGGTGCGGAATGCTGGAGAGTCACAGAGAAGGAAATGTCAAAATTGTCCTCTTTTCACACAACATGCCTAAGAAAAATTCACCGCATCTTTTGGCCGAATACCATCACCAACAAAGATCTGCTTACTCGTAGCAAGCAAGAGGACATGCACACCATCATAGCTGGCAGACGCTGGAGCTGGGTTGGTCATGTCCTCAGAAGAGACCCCGATGCCATCACAAGAACAGCTATGTTTTGGACCCCTGAAGGAAAGCAAAAGAGAGGCCGACTAAAAACAACTTGGCGGAGGACTGTGGAGGCTGAGATGCAAAGAATGAACCAGAGTTGGGGCACTGTACGAATTATGGCCACCGACCGTGCAAAGTGGAATCAATTTGTTGTTGCCCTACAAGACGTCACTAGGCGTGATGGCCACTGACTGCTTTAACGGTCGGTGGTTAAGGATCGAAGAAGAAGAAGGATAAATGTGGCAATAAAAAGAAAAGGTGAACACACAGATAAGAATCTTCAACTCATTTGTCAAACTGGTTCTACTGTGGGCACTAACAAAATGGTCAATGACAAAAGCAATAACTGATGAATTATAGACTTTCATAAATGGGTGCTTGCACAGAATAGAAGGATTAAAACTAAATCACCAAGGTAAAAGTGATGGAAAAAATTAGACAAATAATAGTGCGTGGACTAAGAAGTAAAGAAAAGACATTGGATAGGACACACAGTGACGAAACAGATAGCACTACATGGGGGGAGGGGGGGGGGGGGGGGGCTTAAATAAAAGGGAGAACAAATTGGAGACAGATTTAAGAAGGATAAAGACGTGAGGAGAACATAGGAGGTTGGCAGAAAGCGGGGGTGAGGGAGGAGGTTGGTATCAAGTGATTGAAGGTTTGTGACCCCGGGAGTGGAGTTGGCATCAAGTGACTGAAGGCCTGTGTCACCGGGAGTGGGTGGACATCAAATTACTAAGGGCCTGACCCCATGAGTGGGGGGTTGGCATCAAGTGACTGAAGGCCTGTGACCCCAGGAGTGGGCATCAAGTGACTGAAGACCTGTGACCCCAGGAGTGGGCATCAAGTGACTGAAGGCTTGTCCCCAGGAGTGGGGGAGGGGTGGACATCAAATGACTGAAGGCCTGTGTCCCTGTGAGTGGGGGAAGGGGGTGGACATCAAGTTACTGAAGGAATGTGTCCTGGGTAGTGGGGGAGGGGTGGACATCAAGTTACTGAAGGACTGTGTCCCGGGGAGGGGGTGGACATCAAGTGACTGAAGGACTGTGTCCCGGGGAGTGGGTGGACATCAAGTGACTAAAGGCCAGTGTCCCTAGGAGTGGACATCAAGTGACTAAAGGCCTGTATGTCCCAGTAGGTGACATAAAAGTGGGCATTGGGCATTGAGTTACTGAAGGCCTGGGAGTGGGTGGACATCAAGTTACCGAAGACATGTGTCCCCAGGAGTGGGAGTGGACATCAAGTTACTGATGGCCTGTGTCCCCATGAGTGGTGGACATCAAGTGACTGAAGGCCTGTGTCCTCAGGAGTGGGTGGACATCAAGTTACTGAAGACATGTGTCCCTGGGAATGGACATCAAGTTACTGAAGGCCTGTGTCCCCGGGAGTGGGGGACATCAAGTTACTGAAGGCCTGTGTCCCTGGAAGGCCTGTGTCCCCAGGAGTGTGGGGAGGGGGTGGACATCAAGTTACTGAAGGCCTGTGCCCCCGGGAGTGGGTGGACATCAAGTGACTGAAGGCATGTGACCCCATGAGTGGGGGGTGTCATCAAGTGACTGAAGGCCTGTGTCCCCGGGAGTTGGAGTGGACATCAAAGTGACTGAAGGCCTGTGTCCCCAGGGAGTTGGGGTGTGGACATCAAATTACTGAAGGGCATGTAACCCCTTGGATGACGTGGGGGTGGACTTCAAGTGACTGAAGGCCTGTGAGTCCCGGGGAGTTGGGGTGTGGACATCAAATGATGACTGAAGGCCTGTGTGTCTCTGGGAGTTGGGAAGTGTGACATCAAATTACTAAAGGCATGTGACCCCATGAGTGGGGGTGGCATCAAGTGACTGAAGGCCTGTGACCCCAGGAGGATTGACAAAAAGTGACTGAAGAACTGTGACACTGGGAGGAGGATTGACATCAAGTGCCTGAAGGCCTGTGACCCCAGGAGGAGGAATGACATCAAGTGACTGAAGGCCTGTGTCCCGGGAGTGGTGTCACAGAGAGTTTTATGATCTATAAATTTTTCTATATTCTCTTAGCTTTTTTCTACCCGTGTCCTCTATTTTATTTTATCACTCTTTATCCTTTTTCCTGTGTTTTTGGCATTCGGTAAACGTTTGCGACTATAAAACATTTTACTATTTTCCCATTCAAAACTTTCGCCTGGTTTCATTTTTCTCATTTAGAAACGCAGTAGATTACCGATAAACGTGTCAGTCCCTTGCACGAGATAATTTTAGGTGGGATTTCAGTCTATTCTGTCAGACATGATTGAACAGACAAATTGTCTACATTTGCAGCTGTCACGAGAGTTTTTCGTCAGGCTAGCGCCCGCGAAGCGAAGATGTATGTTTATAAGTGAAATTGCCCTCTGCAGTGGAGATGGGTAGTAGGTGTCTGACATTCGCATTCTGACATCTGAGCGCTCACTGTCCGGATAGTTAGACGGAGGAGTGAAATCGCGCCAGCCATGCTCGCTCAGAGCAGACAGAGTGTCTGGCATTTCGCCTCTGGACACGCGCGCTCACGGTCAGATAGTTAGATGAAGGTGTGAAGGGACGTGACTGGTGGCAGTTACAGCATGCTGTCTAAAGCTAACGTAGGTGTTAGGGAGAGATCGGGGGTTTTTGGAAAGCATAGTAGGAGGCCTTTGTCTGGTTTAAGATATTGACCAGAGTTTGAAACTTAATTGCACTCTTTCTCCATTTGCAGTAGAGATCGTCGTGGTCACTTCGTTCTAGTTACTTAATACTTATAAGTGATATCTCTTAGTTTCGTTGTGACTACCGTAGTTTCTGTTGTTGAGGTAAATGTATTAACATTAAGTATTAATAATTTGTGTAGTGATTAAGGGTTAAAATCGCCTATTTTATTCCACTAGTTTCTTTTGTGCAGAGTGAATTAATTTATAAGTCTGTGTTATTCTCTAGTCGACGAGTATTACAGTAGGAAAAAACAGAATAAAAATTATAATTTCTAGTTTATAATAAGTCATGTAGCTATAATGATTTAATTTAACTGCTAAATAAATCAGACGAGATATAGATTTTTCTTAAAACTCGTAACTTATAAATGCTAGGAGTGCCTCATGAGTGTATGATGGAATAAAACGTATCAACTACCGCATTCCTTTAATCATGATGATTGATTTTTATATATAACTTATTTCACGGGAAAGTTTAAAACGTCCAAGTCAAGCTCTACGCTTGCAGTTCTCAAAATGAAAGTTTATATTGAGTACATCTATATGTAAAATATATTTCATATGTGTTTTTTCTCTTTATTCAGTGAATACTGGGGTAACCCAAAATTTGCCAGCGTTTTGTAAGAGAAGGGACATACCTGTGAGAAACAATAAAAAATAAAACATTTTATATCTTTAAGCACGTGGGATTTTCAAGTAAACACTGTCTGACAGGGCGTGTGCCTTCAGAGATAGACAGAACTACCAATCCCACTTAACGGGGGTTTTTTTTATACACCTTTAGCACGCTGGCATTCTTTGCGCGAAAATTTTTCGCCTGCAGCTTGCATTCTTTTTCTCACATGCTGTCCCGTTTCTGAAGAATATGGGTGACCCTTAATGAGATCTATAGTTTTTTGTGTTTCTTGGTCTCAATTGCTATCATTTTTGGAATTTATATTATAATAAATGAATGGTGGAATCAGTTGATATAAATATTTGTTTGTGTAAACATATTAGATGTGATAGGAAGAGAGGAAAGGAAAGATGAAAAAAAACGAAAAAAAATAAATTTAAAATAATAAAAAAATATTTTTTTTTAATTTTAAAATTAAAAAAAATTTTTTTAAAATAACCAGCAAAACGAAGGGTCCATATCCCTTGCATCTCAATGAAATTCATTTTGACCAATAGACCAATACAAATCAAATGACGATCTTTTCGTTACACCCATTTCATCAGTTAAGCAAAGAGCAAACAAAACGTCTCTCGTCAGCTGTGACATTCGGCCGAAATTCTAAATCTTTCCGATATTCCTAGTCCTAACCCCTAACATTATACATACTTGAAAGGCCATTTTACTTTCGTTTCCATCTCAGCCATCAAACATATTCTGAGAAACGATATCAGCGCTTATAAAGACAAAAATCTTATCCCCACCGCATGGCGTCAGAATCCAACAAAAATTTAGAGCAAAAAATGGCTGCATGTGTGATGCCGATTCATTTCGATTTAAAAAATTTACAAAAAATAAATGCGGATACACCCATCGCTTTTTTAAGATCGGAAACGGAAGCTAGCTCTCTTGAAAATAACATTAGAACTTAACATCCGGGGCTGAAATCACGTGTACACAAGTCCTCATGCTAGAAACGATGAAATCCGTAAGGCGACACACGGTGCCTCCAGCTGTCAGAACAATGTTTTTTTTGGCGACACATGTCGCCCGCAGCGGAATAAATGCTTATACTGGGCCTTTGAGCCAGATCATATTTCTTCACAAACTTTAATGTACATGCTGCCTTGTGGCGAGAATAATTACAGAAAAAACATTAACTTTTCCGACATTATTTGACCAAGTGTGTGGTGAACCAAGATTATCTGTTGAGAGAAGTTGTCCACCGGTCATCTTCCTAATTAAGGGAAACCTCGTGTTGTCTGACACTGTGTGCCCGCTGGGAATACCAAACTCTGTTCACTCGTGTGAATAAGTGACATTAACTTAAATCTGTGTAAGAAATGAACGATCGCCTGAAGAGGTGACGCTTCCCGGACCACGTTGAATGAAAAAACCAATATCTGCAGAGCTGGGTATCCGCTTGATCCAACAGATTAGAACTAGATTAAACAGAATGTGTACACTGAGGCTTGCGCCCTAGACGGTGAACCACACAGCACGATTGTAGGTAAGGTTGTGTGAGGTCAGGGCCCTGATGAAAGAACCAAGTGAAAGTAGTCTGAAGGATGTTCTTCGTTTGATTCACTCACTTTGTAATTTTCCTTATGGCAAAGATTTTGTTGCTAAACTTTATTTTTCCTTATAGATAGTTACTTGCTATCAAATGTCATAGTTCATACCTTCAAAAAGGGGAAAATATTAGACCAAATCATATGTATCTGTGACCTTTTGGGCTATCATCGTTCTCCTAACGGGACTGGGCTAAACATAACACATCGAGGGAAGATTCATAACTGTGGGATCTATTCATTTTGTCTTGTAAGAAATTCCTTGATTTTTTTGATGGCTATTTGTATATGCTTTGATGTAAATTTTTTGTGTTGTGATGTGGGATTTTAAGATGTAATTATGAAAAAACTGCCCTATTAACTTAATCAGCGATGTTGGTCTCAGCTCGTTCTAAAATTATCTTTATAATCATCTGTTTATTAGTTTTACCCTCGTCTGTACGTGTCTAACTGTTCGTCTTGTTATGGGCGTTGCACGTGAGTGGGGATAGGAAATATTATATATATATATGTGTGTTTAGACTATCTGACTCCTCCTAAATCTGTCGTATAGAAGATAGGTGAAAGAGAGAAGAGACTTCTCGATTTCAGAGACAGCCTCTATCACAGTTCTCTACCATCCAACTGGTGGAAATATATTTTTACTATATATCTCTCACTGTGGCTATCACCCATTCTAATCTATTCAGAAGGGACCAACCCAAGTCTTAATTCCCCTATCAAAAATCTACGACAAGTGGGGTGGACATCAAGTGACTGAAGGCTTGTGTCCCCAGGAGTGGGGGATGGGGTTGACATCAAATTACTGAAGACCTGTGTCCCCAAGTGGCTGAGGGGTGGACACCAAGTTACTAAAGGCTTGTGTCCCCAGGGGGGGGGGGGGGGTTTGGACTTCAAGTTACCGAAGGCCTGTGCCCCTGGGAGAGGGGGGGGTTGTGGGCATCAAGTCACTGAAGGCCTGTGTCGCCAGGAGTGGGGGAGGGGGTGGGACATCACGTTACTGAAAGGCTGTGTTCCACGGGAAGTGTAACAGTGGAAGTGGTATCAAGTTTGACACGAAGGACTGTGTCCCCAGGTAGTGGGACATTAAGTTACTGACGGCCTGTGTTCCCCGGAGTGGGTGGACTATCAAGTTACTGAATTTATGAAGACTGTGTCAGCACACAGGAGTGGTGGACATTCAAGTTACTGAAGGCCTGGTGTCCCCCGGGTGTCGTGGATATCAAGTGACTGAATGGCACGTGTCTCTGCAGGAAGTGGGTGGTGGCGTCACAAGTTACTGAAGACCTGTGTTGCAGACAGCAGTGGGAGGAGGGGTGGGGGACATCAAGTGACTGAAAGCCTGGGTCCCCGGGAAGTGGACATCAAGTTACTGAAGGCCTGTGTCCCCCGGTGTAGTCGTGGATATCTCAAGCGACTGAAGGCACTCTGTCCTCAGGAGTGGGTTGGACCCATCAAGTTACTGAAGTGCCTGTGTCCCTGGGAGTGGAGACATCAAGTGACTGAAGTTTGGCTTGTGTCCCCAGGTGTGGGGGTGGATCCATCAAGTTAATGAAGTTTTTCTTTTTCATGTTTATTTAAAAAAAAAAAAAAAAAACTTGTTATAGAATTAAGTAAAACATAATAGCGTTAAATGTCATCCAGCATTCGTGTCAGTTATAATGTAAATAATACAGTTGCCCATGGAAAAAAAAAAAATAAACCACATGTCAATGTGAAAGAATGGTAATATTCATTACTACTTACACCACAGATGGATAATCGGGGTTTTGTAAAATGCATAGCTGTGCATAAATGTGCTGCTTGATATGGGGCCATAATTCATATCTCACCCCAATACTATCGAAGATAACCCCATCATCGAATTGCAACGCCACCCTGTGGTTACCTGGTGCGCACCCAAAACTACGCAAGCAGATGTAGTCACCATTTCAAGAAAAACTTGAACTAGGAATCTTTGAATCAAATGAAATAGAAGCAAGTGATATTGTAGTCATCTCAGACCTTGCTGCAGGCTGCCTTCTCTCGGCAATTAAGAAAACTGGAAAAAAAAAACCAGCTCCTCAAATCAATTACTATCCGGAACACACCACATGCCACATCAAGAAAAATGCCACAAGGAAATTATGCCACAAAACTATGAACTTGTATGGACAATCAGGAAATCTACATGCAATGGATTACCTGGCCACATAGACATCATATTGAATGAAGACAGCTGATTAAATTAAATTCCTCCCAGCTCAAAGAAGGAGAGCACAAATGCCACAAATTGACCGACCACTGAGTATGTTAACAATTTAAAAAAACAAATAATCAAAAACAACTGTAAAATATTAGACTGAACATGTGGGCACAGGGTAAAAATCAGGAAGAAGGAGACTCTTCATACAAGCTGACAGCCCTTAATCAAGAAAAATGTCATCCAACCATATTGGAATGAAAATATCAAGTACCAGATTCTTCAGACTGAGAATATCAGGTCACTCTAGAATAAATGTTCACAGAAGAACAGGAATGTGTTCACAAAACTATAAGCAAAAACTGTAGACTGTCTGCCGCCCCAATACTCATTAGAGGACAGTAGAACACCCTCGTCTATGTACTGTGCCCTACACTCCAGGGGCAATGATTAGACAACTTGATCCTTCCTGCCACACAACACATCCATAGACAATAGCGCGTTATGGCAGCCCGAAACAGCTTATACGAAGAAGTTATACATAATGGAATCAAGTGGTCACCAAGAGAGCTTGTCGCTTAGTGACAGTGGGTTACTCGAGTCAGAGTCAAATATCAAGTCGCAGATAAACAACATTTTGTGTATTTGTAGTGCAAGAAAGAAGAAAACCAATTACCAGACATCAGAACTGACCAATACCTAGAAAACATAACTACATCAGACGATCTGATAACCTAGAACAATTAGCAGAGACGTCAATCTGGCGCACGGACCTGTGTAGGTAGCTTTCTGTTTTTTTTTTTTTTCCAGGAAGAGTTTATCAGATTATCAAAAGTGTTGCAGGAACACTCGGTTAGACAGGAGACTGTCACCATAAGGGAGCTGGCAAGATTTCCAATCGGCCAGGGTAGGATAACTCTATCCATGTTCAAGTTTATTTAACAGGAAAAACTGTCTATCACTTCAAGTTTTATTTTTAACAAGGTAATTGGTCTATGTTCAAGTTTTTTTGTATTTTAACAAAAGATAATTGTTCCCTATGATCTCAACGTTATTTAACAAGATAATTAAGTTCAAGTGTGAATTTACCTAATCAGGGAGAAAAACTGTCTATGTTCAAGTTTTATTTAACAAGATAAATATGTTCAAGTTTATTCTAAACTGTCCATGTTCAAAGTGTATTTTAAACAGGAAAACTGTCCTTAGTTCAAGTTTATTGTTAACAGTGATATCAAACTATCTATGTTCAAGTTTATTTAAGCAGGTAAAAACTGTCAATGTTCAAGTTTTATTTAACAGGAAAACTGTCCAATGTTCAAGCTTTATTATAATCAGGAAAACTAGTCCATGTTCAAGTTTATTTACATGAATTCGTTTTCTCGGAGTGGAATTGTTTAGTGGGGGTGGCAGATTTGAAGTTTTTCGTTTTTCGCGTACGGGGGCTACGGGTGGCGTTGGTTGTAAGGTTTTCTGTGGATATTGGTACTTCCCTATGGTAATGAACGATTCTGAATTTTTATCCGGGTTGACTGTAATTACTGATTGACCTTGCTGAGATAGTCGAATCGTATAGAAAGTTGTATAGTTCTATAAATGGTTATATAAAGCAAAAGGTGAATAATGAACCTGAAATGAGCAAAGATCTTTGTGTGTTGGTCGCAGAGGGCCTACTCGGGATCAACTCACAAACCCTGGATTACAATAGTTTTTTCAGGTCCCCCCTGAGTGTATCCTGTATAGGGGTCTTCGTTCAGGGTAAGATAGTGTGGAGGTTGGGGCGTGTGGATGTAGCGTTTTACAATGGAATATTACTCTTAGCATAGAACGGTGGTTATACGATTGTGCTATGAGGTACCTAAGATTATAGCCGTAGTATAATTACGCTGACTAGTAGCACAGTCGTACTCATATCAAGCACAAATCTTCTCCTTAAACGATTCACTCGTGAAATCATATTCTCTGCACAGTTATTTCTCACGTACTTATCACCAGTCCACTCCTTACTCAGCGCGAAG
>JAMPIV010005629.1:72500-248960 GCA_024509875.1 Oreohelix idahoensis | reverse complement strand
ATCTTCACCTGATGGGGAACTTAAACCAGTCGCTTATGCAAGCCGCAAATTGAATAAGGCGGAACAAGGATACTCCACAAGCGAAAAAGAATGTTTAGCATTAATCTGGGCAATAAAAAAGTTTCAAATCTATCTGTATGGTAGGACTTTTGTGGTGGAGACGGATCATCAGCCTCTCGTGTTCTTGTCTCAGGCTAAGCATGAAAACGCAAGATTGCTGAGGTGGTCTTTATTGCTTCAACCTTATCAGTTCAGTATCCAATATATCCCAGGCAAATTGAATGTCGGTGCAGATTTCCTCAGTCGGCACCCCTGTGATCAAAATTAGAGTAGTGGCAGACGTGAGGAGTAATTTTACCTATGTGTATCGCTGGTTTTGGAACTTGCCATAGGCATGTTTTCAAGTGGGGAGATGTGTAGTGAAATTGACAGAGATACAACGGTAAAATACTCAAAAGATAACATTTAAGGATAAAAACATAATGCGTAGGCTGCTGATGTACATGATCGCCTAGACCGCGGGTCATCACCCTCCATAAATTGACTTGCTAGACAGGAGGGGAACGGCGGATCAAAAGAAAAAAAATATGACTGGAAAGGCTAATGAGACGCAATGGGGGGGGGATGGAGGAAAGTAAAAATTCACGTCCCCCAAATTGACACGAGGTACGGAATTGGACGTTTTGCGATACCAAGCCTTGATTTGAATTGAGCGGCAGAACGCGGATGGTAGGAAAATTACAAAAATTTAAAAAGTAATTTTTCTTAATATTAATGTTAGGAATATAAAAATTAGCTGGCCGGATGGCCTATTCTGAGCAATGAAATAATATGATCTTAATTTTACAAACGGATAGATAATATTGAAGATAATGACAAAAGACAGTGTAGTTCACATCATCGCTAGACTATATTGAATCTAAAAGTGTCACAATTTGCACACAAAAACACGACCTTGGGAACAGGTGTTCAAAGTTACTATTATGGAGGAGAGGGTTTTTGAGCGGTAGCTGTGTCTAAATATAACTTTTTACGACAAAATTTTAAGGGGAGAGAAAGGTTGCTTCAAAAATCAAGCACATTTTTTTTTAGAAACACAAGTAGAGACGGACAGACTAACAGATAACCATCCATACTTGACTGAAGCATGACTGAAATGACTTTAGTGTAGAAATTTGAAATTTAAAGTACAACTAGGCAGTGATTGGCCACAGACAATCATATCATTAGCGCTCAGAGCGCATTTGGGGTCATTCTTCAATAATTGTTCAGTGTTAGACACAGATTTTAAAGTGTGGTGTCTTCCCATATGAAAGACAGTGAATAAATTTAGGGACGCCATACTATAGCCAGCAGCTCAGCTGAGTTTTGCTAGCACTTCTGTGTTAATTATTCATGATCTGGTAAGATTGAAATTATTTCTTTATATATTTTGAATATTGCTTCATGTTCGAGTGATTTGATACTGCCATATCATAATCTAGCCTTACAAACAAGTAGGGATTTTGCTCTAGACCCCCCGCCCAAGTCAGGGTCTAGGGACTAACAAGGTACATAAACTACAGCAAGGATTATGCAAAATAAATCAAGCGGTGAAACAGATTACCTATCTTCTTTTAGGGCCAACAACTAATAAATATTTTCAGAATCTATAGTCTGGGAGGATCTATCTGAGGTAAACCCACCATGGTAACTGTGCTGTTTGGTCAGAGAGATCTGACCTGTCTGTATGATGTGGTTGTTGTGTCAGTGTGGTGTCCAGACGTGGGTATAGAATAGATTTTGACACATAGCCCATACTTTGATTGCAGAGCTGTGAGTTTTCTATCGACAACAAAGCAGAGTCTATTCGGTGGGTGACTTTACTCGAGTGTATCTGTGCAGTTCTTGTGACAGAGACCACCATTATTGCCCGCCAGCACGGAGAGGTGGGACCGCAAGTTTTCAGCACCAGAGCTACAAAAAGATGAGTGAGCCTCTGGTCTGCTGGACATTCACCAACTATTGGTAGTGACTAATATCCCCATAAAAATTCCCACCTTTTTCTGGACACTGTGTAGTCAATATAGACAGGTGTGATGAGGCCACCCCAACAGCACAAACAGTAACTATCCTCCCAAAGAGATGACTATTCGAACATTTTAATAAAACTAACTATTCTAGTACTTAAATATGTACACTTTTGGCATTTATTATGTAACATTCCATGCATAATTTTCATAAATTTTAAATCCTTCTTTTAAAACCAGTTCTGGTCAAAATAAAACTTGATCCAGAACAAATAAATGTAATATAATTATATCAAAAACTTTACACACGTGAGTTAGTTCAGTGTATTTTAACACTTGTTAATCTTATTAGTCTTGTTAAATATCTATGGGTATATTTATAACTATCACACCACAGTACACATCATAACCCTAGACACTTTACGTAGCTACATTCATTAAGAAAAAAAAAAAATTAAGTGTGAGGTCGTAGTGGTAGCAAGAAAGGCCTTCTGACAATTCTCAACTACATTTTATCTCAGGAGCCTTCACAGCTGGCCTCATACAATGTACATGTAGTAATAACACCATCATACAATACCATCAACACCACTACATATGGCAGTATCAAATCACTCAAACATGAAACAATATTCAAAATATATAAGGAAATAATTTCAATCTTACCAGATTATGAATAAATAACACAGAATTGCTAGCAAAACTCAGCTGAGCTGCTGGCTATAGTATGGCGTCCCTAAACTTCTTTCACTTTCTTTCATATGGAAATCACCACACTTTAAAATCTGTGTCTATCACTGAACAACTATTGAAGAATGGCCCCACTTTCGCGTCTGAGCGCTAATGATATGATTGTCTGTGGCCAATCACTGCCTAGGTTTATTTTAAATTCAAATTTCCTACACTAAAGTCATTTCAGTCATGCTTCAGTCAAGTATGGATGGTTATCTGTTAGTCTGTCCGTCTCTACTTGTGTTTCTACAAAAATGTACTTGATTTTTGAACCAACCTTTCTCTCCCCTCCAAAATTTTGTCGTTAAAAGTTATTTTTAGACACAGCCACCATAATTATCCCTTCTCTTCCATACTACGTAGATTTGAACACCTGCGTCTCAAGGTCGTGTTTTTTGTGCAATTCGCGACACTTTTAGATTCAATACAGTCTGTCGATGATGTGAACAACACTGTCTTTTGTCATTATCTTCAATATTATCTATCCGTCTGTAAAATTAAGACCATATTAGTTCACTGCTCAGAATGGGCCATCCGGCCAGCTAATTTTTATATTCCTAACATTAATATTAAGAAAAATTTACTTTTTAATTTTTGTAATATTCCAAACATCTGCGTTTTAGCCGCTGAATTCAAATCAAGGGCTTGGTATCGCGCAAAAGCGTCCAATAAATGACTGTGGCGTAACATACCTATGGTCCCTTCTGTCGAGTTGCTTACTTTTTATGTCAACTTGGGAAACGTGACTTTTCTCCGTTTCCCCCCCAATTGCGTCTCCTTAGCCTTTCTAGTCTCACGCAATCTTTCCAGTCATATTTTTTTTTCCTTTTTGATCCGCCGTTCCCCTCCTGCCTAGCAAGTCAATTTTTATGGAGGATGATGACCCGCGGTCTAGGCGATCATGTACTATTCGCAGCCTACGCATTATGTTTTTATCCTTAAATGTTATCTTTGGAGGTATTTTACCGTTGTATCTCTGTCAATTTCACTACAGACGCTAACCAGAGATAACCTCCACCGGCATTGTCAGGAATCATAACCATTAATTGGTTAGCCAAATATATCATGGCTAGTTCTTGCCTGGAAGCTTACGACATACCAGCAAGTACATAAGTGACTTGGCATCCATAAGTGGAAGGCAAAGGTTATATCGTACCCATGTATCATAACATGTGATTTATTCATGTATTTTGTTAATTCTGCACAGTAGACATTATCTTATCATGCTATCTCTGTAACCTACTACCATGATTCATTCATTTATATACAAACACTGAAGACATGGTCGCATCATGAACAGCAGTTGGTGGTGAGATTGTTGGAACACCGTGGCCACCTATTACCTTTTGTTCCAGGTTTTTATGATCAATTTTTATGATCATTCCTGATCGAGAAACTATAGACCTGAGGACCGTTGATCCTGCTAACTGAAGCCTAGAGGTCAACCATCTTCAACACCTTAGTCCCCCGTATTTATAGGGCGGGCTGAAGGACAGTCTGTTTATTCAAGTGTGTCTCAGGAACCTCAAGCAGACGTGGCTAATATCAGATGAGTGTTATGTGTATCCATCCAACAAATCCTGTGAGCAGTTTCTAAAACGACAGTCTATGATGAGAACTATATAGCAAGAGATATCAAAGAGATACTGTGACAAACTTTTGTGTAATTTCAGTGGAAGATAATTCCAAGACTTTTTCTATTATTTATTTTAATTTGTAACTATAAATAATCAGTCATTTTACCATCTTCCAACACCCATTTCTCATTACAAGAATATATAGCTGTACATAATAAATATTGAAATTGTACTCATTTGACTTGGTAAATTTTTAACTGTTAAATTTTGAGTTACTTTTTTCTAATGTAATTATATTATCACATAGGGTTACTATAGCGAAAGTAGCAACTTATACTTCTGAAGCCTAAATCTATTGTCCAGCTCAGAGTATTCACAGCTGTAACTCACTTGTGATACCAGTGTACTTCTCGGGCACTGGAACTTCATCATTTCTGGAGAGAGATTCTACTTCTTCTCTACCACTATTATCATACCAGAGAAACCTTTCGCTACACCTTTGACTGGCTCAGCCCGTGACCTTCTAATCTGAACGTCGATCTTAATGGTTCATATATTTCTTGGGAGACTGTCCCCATAATAATAAAACCTCACATATCAGACAGACAACAGCTGAAGTTATAAAAGACCATACTTTTATCAACCAGTATACAGGTACCCGTATTAAGGCACGAAGTTTGCGTTTATATTTTAAAAAAAAAACAAAGCAAAAAAAGCTGTCATTCAAATATGCACACAGTAGCCTGCTAGATGCTACATTCTTATCTACATGTAGCCCTCCATTTGCGCTGGTCCAATTTACGCCGATCCACAATAACGCTAATTTCGAACCACGAATGTGGAAAAATGTGTTTAAAAACTTCTTATTAAATTAACACGAAAACTTATGACTAAAATTATTTGTAAAATTATTATTACAGATAATTGTTAAAATAAAAAAATGTATTTCTAAAAGAGGGTTATGAATAAACAAATACTACGTGCCATCTTGTCCAATCAGAGATGCGGAAGCTGGAGAAGTGAGCTCAACTTGCTTGTTGTGTCAGTCTGTCTGAATTATATTATATATATATATATATATATATATATATATATATATATATATATATATATATATATATATATATATACGTATATATAAAACAGTTTTCATAATTCTTTATAGTTTAATAGTGTAAGACATTAAGGTGTTTATAAAAAAGAAGCAATAATACTTATTATCATCGATTGATTTAAACTGTGGTGGACATTATAAAAAATTGTGAAATGTTCACTCGTCGCGCTGTTATATTTCTTAACGTCCGGTGTAGGGTCGTTTGACGTCTACTTCAGCCGCTGTTTGTTCCCACATGTGCTTTAGGCTGTATTTTTCTACAATAGTCAAGGCGGCCAACCCACCTCTGCTGTTGGTTCCTTGTGAGGAAACCCGCACGAAGCAGTCAGCAGCTCTTGCAGTGGTGGTTCATGTGTCAAGTAATTTGCAGTTATGAGATTGTGTCGTATAGTAGGTCTATCTTTTTCAACATCTTTCATATTTCATTTTCACCCACATTGTGCTCTTTCAACGTTGTTCAAGTAATCTTTTAATCACATTATCTTTCGGAACCCCACATTTCCTCGTTAGAAATCTTGTTGAACACTAACTTGGTCATAGACAACGTCTTTGATATCTATGTCCTCGTGTAGATATCGTCGGACATGCCAACTAGGAATACGGATTATTTTGGAAGACGCCCGGCTGACACAACATGGTAATCTTTTCATGGCTAAGCCGCTGTTTGAACAAACGCCGTTCACTGCCTCGCAATACAATAGCCGGCGCGACAATGGATTCAGGTGACAATGGACTCAGGACGCACACCTGAATAATTGTTGCCAGGCGGGAAAACAGAGCACGACAATGGCTGAGAGATTAAAGGACCGCCGTATGCAAGATAACAAAACAGAAAATACACGGAAAGCGACAATGGACAGCAGGATTTGTGGCAGGAGAAAGCGGGTGATTTTTTTATTAACCGGCCAATCCGAAAACACCGGGTTGTCACGCAAACGAACCTATAGCACGGAATTGAAGTTGGTGACGAAAACCCCACATCTTTTGGTCAGGGACAGTCGCTGACGGGGCATGAAAGATGACATGAAAAAGAACACAATATGAAGGCCTAGCGATTGGTTTAGAGGCGGAGTTTCACATCACGGGTAAACATGGGTGAGGAGATGAAGACATCAATTCATCGAATAATACAAGTCTTCAGGTGGATGGGTCCACATAGAATCTTTACATTTAATAACTCTTGAAGATACAAAAGTTCATATAACTTGCATGATAGTTGGTACATAGAGATCATAGAGTCCTCAGACAGTCTCGTCTTTAACCGTACATTCTGGCCGCTGTACTGAAGGTGGAATCCACCAAAGTAATGTGGGTCAGACAATGCAGGCGTAAAAAATATATTGCTTACTTATTAAGCATTACGAACCCTCTCTCTTAACTCTGGTTCATCAGGACAATAATAGTGGCGGCCCTCGAAACATATTACATGCCACTTGAAGCTCTTCTCCACAAATCTCTTCGGAGCTTAATAATACGTCTTATCACAAAGACTACAATACACGAAAGGCCAAGAATCATGACCGTTAGCATAAATTAGCGCAGAACGCATTATGTCATAAACTACCGATGACGTATTAAATATATCGCGTTCAATATCAATGAAAACCCGTGCAACCACATGATGAACCATAGATAGACATATTACCGCGTATATTAACTGCTAATAACCTAAGTGTGGTCAGCATGCAAAAAAAATTAATAATGCATTAATAATCTTCCTTAACAATAACACCGTCGGTTGGGTTTAAAAAATCAAATAATTTGATTTAAAAAAACAAAAACTGAGATGTAATACCGCACGAAGTTAACATAAGGAATCGAAGAAAAAAAACGAACGGCCAGAATTGCACACATAACAATGTCAATGGTCGTCGTCAAACTAGAGAAACCGTGAGTCAAAAGCTGTATGCATATGTAACAATGGAATAAAAGATGCAAAGCAGAAAGAAATTCGTCAACGGTCAAGCAAAGAAAAGAAAAGTAGAACATCACAATCATATCAAAAGAAACAAAAAGTGCATGCATGAGATATGATGGAACATAATATTGGCTATATGTGAGACATAGACACAGTATGTAAAAGCAACAGGAAAACAAAGTCGTGTGCGTACATATCTACAATGCAATACGTGGTGGACAATAGAAGGATGTAAAGAAAAGAAATGTATTACAATCATATATTGTTAATGAACAAAAATAGTCTCAGAACATACATGTGGATGTCTGTGTTTTAGACTGAAAGAAAAAAAAAATATGAAGAAAAGAGAAGTAACTAATAATAGGATAGCAGAAAAATAATAATAAATGTGTTATCTCCCCTTAAGTAAAAAAAATATAGACACAAGGATCTAAGGAATCAAATGTGCATGCAAAGACAAAATAAATCAAACCAACATGTGAAATGGAAATTAAATAGATATATATCAATTATAATACTACGCTAGAAAGAACACATATTAAATCACCGTCGAACGTATAAAGTAAAAAAAATGTTTCAAACATATCATCAGTTCCATGATAAGTAACACTGCGAATTACGTACACAGTAAAATATAATCACAGTTGTGTGCTTGCTAAAGTCACCACAAGAAATCAGTGTTTTATCAACAAAGTCAATATATATATTGTAATATGTAGTGCAGAGCGACTTGGTCCAACTCAGCGCTATCTTGGCCCGCAGTTTGAATATATAGATGAGGGGCATTCCTGAAAAATAGCAGCCAAGTCAAAGCTCGATCATCAGGAAGTGCTGGTAGATTGCATCCTAAAAGTCAACAACGTAGCCATCGAAAAATCATCCGGACTATCAGATCATGTATCATGATAAGTTGCAAATCCATACCAAACGTTAGCAAATGTCACGCAACAAAGTTTTTTTCGACTGTTCATAAGCAGCAAGGAACTTTTCAAACCTGCTGTAGTAAAATAGATGTGGAAGTTCATATATCCGATACAGCTGGAGCGCATCTCGAGAGTGTATCGGCCACAACGTTAGTTGATCCAGGAATGGACTGAATCTCGAATTGAAATGGTTGTAACAATATGGAGAAGCGTGCCAATTTTGCATTCTTGTGATTCGCACGCTTAAGAGCAGCTACAGACGTTTGATCAGTCTGAGTAATAAACGGTGCTCCCAGTAAGTATCGTTCTAGTTTCTGTATAGCCCAAACGACAGCCAAAAGCTCCTTTCAACCACAGAGTATTTTCTTTCTGTGGCAGACTGCTTGCGTGATGTATACAACGTAGGGTGTAGTACATTGTCGAATTCTTGGATCAGACACCCGCCTAATCCTAGAGAGCTAGCATCTGTGCGGGAGAGATAATAAAAACGAGTAATGTCTTGTAACCTCAACATAGGAGGATTAGAAAAAAATGTAATACACTAGCAAATGTGGCATGTCACCTTTGAGATCATTGTATGTAAATTGGTAAAACCTCTCTCAATAGAAAGGATAGGTCAATAGTGACGGTAAAGAGAGTAACATTTGTGGGATCGAACCCACGACTCGCGTTATCAGCACGAAATAGTGTGCTGGGCGAAAGCAACATCATAGGGAAAAAATGATCATAACAATGATAGTTATGTGCGCATCTAGGGACTGACAGAACAGACACATCATGCTGTATTGGCTGAGCATGATGATAACCATCAAAGTTAGAGACAATGTTGACTACAGATGAATAGCGACGTAGACAAAATGCAAGGAGAGAGATGTGTCATATGCAAATCAGATGAATATAAACCTGTAAATAAACGTTTGGATATGAGTTTCACCGCTGTCAGCGTGAGGTATTATCAAATAGTTAAATAAATCATCAACCATCTGTACTGTCTGGTTGTTGTGGTCAACAAGGTTTTCATCCAAGCATTTATCGTCACCATCTGCAACTATCCTTGTTTAGAGCAGTGATCGAACCACTATACGACACACTTATATCAACACACACGGCCACACAGGCAAGATTTGGAAACATATGGGCGATTCAAAAATTTAATGTACCGATAAGCTCATCAGTGGTCGGTACGACCACAGTGTGGCGTAGAAGAATTTCCCCAAAAGCATAGCCTGCTATTAATTCAGTGTGGATAAGTAATTCATATATGTGGTGTATTGTGTTCTTAAAGGAGTTTGCGAACTGGAAAAGGAGTGTGTCCAACAGAAGTCGAGTCTACAGTTTATGTGTTTGGCGTCTACCAGAAAGAAACTAGCAAAGTGTACGTCTGGATAGCAGAATTCGCAATTTAGGACATCCTTCACTTCCTCAGTCACGAAGGAAGATTTCTCGCCCACGTTTTACACTGGGATTGCGTAGCATTGTACTCACCTTCTATCAAGTGCTCAGAAGTTGATTCTCATATTTACATCAAGTTAAACTCACTCAATAACATATTCCTTGAGTCAAGAGTACATACTACCAAGCGGATTCTCATAATTATAGCAAGTAAAACTCGGTCTAACGCATATTTTGTGAATCAAGATTTCATACTTACAAGTTGAGTAGCATATACATCTAGCAAAGCATACTCTAAAGCATATTTTATAAAAAAATTAATAGTTAATTAATAAACCTAATAACCGTTTGATCATTATCTAGTTCGTAATGTATCACTCGTGCTGTCGATGTTAAATATTTACATATAGGTAAAATTCTACATTTAGATGAGATTGGGGGCTATTTCTTTCTTTACGGGATCTGAGGACAGAAGCTAAGGTCATGGGGAAATAGAACACTCTCCATAATTTACTAGAAAACACTGTCTAGTGGAGAGCATTCGCATTCGCTTCTTCTTGTTCTTGTCTCGAATAGATCTTTCTTTTTTAACGAGCCAGTTTCTAGAGACCTTCTTGGTAACATTTTATAGACCATCCCCAGCGATAACTACCGTTGTAATTACACCAATATCAACTTACGACGGGCTGCTAGCTTTATATGCCACTGTACACCCACAAGCAAATGATACATATCAAAGTGCGAATATAAAATGATAAATGTACATATTACAAATTACCCCGAGTTTTTTTTTTGTTGTTGTTTTTTGGGGGGGGGGGGCGAGCACAGACTTTTTGCACAGGAAACGTCCGATTATTGTCGGGCAACTGAAATAAAATGCCGCACCTTTCAGCCGAGTTAGGTGTTTAACTGAGTGCACTTGAAGTTGGATACTAGAAATTAAGGTGCAAATTGATGTCTCTGTGGTTACTCTTCTAATCTTCTATGGTGTGTCCTATATTTGGGTCCTAATAATCCGTGTTCCTGGTTGTCTATGATTTCTTCCTGATGAAATTGGAAGCCAGTGAAGTAGTCTTACAACGCTGTAGAATACACGCGAAATTTTTGCCTGCACACAAAGGGTGCTACTTAGAGGAAAAGTCCAATCAGGGGCAGTCTATCTTAGCATCTAAAACGCCAAAGCAATTGCGAATAAGTGTCTGATTTGGGTAGGGGTCCCCCCCCCCTACCCTCATGTAGAACATTACTACATGACAACATAAGATATTGCCCTGTATCTGTGAATTCAAACGCCATAACCATGTAAGGGATTGTCTCTTCTGTTTTGCCTGTCGTGTTTACACACTCACTACTCACAGATCTAACATTATAATCTCTTCCAAGATGTTACTTTCTGGTAGTTGATTATCACAACTAATTCCATCTGCCGGAAGTGTTACATCACTGTCCGTGTCTTAATCTTTCCCAAGATTGTTATCTTCCTACATTGCAGTGAGATCGACCGTGTGTCTGGGCACGTCATATTTGCAAACTAGCACCTTATCATGCGACAACATAGTTTCGCGTATCTTCCCGGACAAAAAAGTATGTGTTAACAATAGGAATGATGCTCAGTGTTAACTTTTACTCCGTCTGGAGCTGGCGATAAGCGAAAAATCAGTGTGGCAAGTTCGCTTCGTCGCTAAGCGTCGCCGATAACAAAGATGAAAATAACCAGGATAGAGGGGTGGGCGAGATGTGTGACAAGATGGTATAAGAAAACCTTGAACGATGAAAGTGAAAAAAAAAACGAATACTGGAAGAATTATACGCAAGCACAAAGAGACGAACCAGGTTTTCGACAAAGCAGATCCTATACAGCCTAGACAGCTAAGTTGCGAATAATAGTTGAACAAAGTCTTGAACCAAACTCTCCTCTTTACACTGAATTTATGGATAATGACAAGGCATTTGACAGAGAATGACTTTGGGAAGTAATGAGGCATTGTGAAGCCTTCCTGAAGATAGTTAACTTAATAAATGAAACATGACGTGCATAATTCTTCTTGAATTAAAAACTACAGAACCGTTTGGGATAAGAGCTGGAGTGAGACAGGAAGGCCTCTTGTCACTATTTCTGTTCATACTCCATACTGGCTATAGATCGGGTTATGAGAACACTGACATCAGCCAAAAGAAATGGAATTCACTCGATTCGAAGCTTGACGATCTACATTTTGATGATGACATTGCTCTTTTGTCCCTTAAAAGTAATCAGATGCAATACAAAATTAAGATACTCGATTGAGAGAGAGGTAACAGCAAATGGGCCTAAAATACGCACGGAAAAGAGAAAGACGGTGAGAATAAATACAGGAAACGTCAACACGATTGCACTTGAAGAAACAACGTGCAAGGTTTAGGATCATACCTGTATCATAGAAACAGTACAGACAGACAGTGACAACAAAATAAGAATACAAAAGGCAAAAAGAGCTTTTATTGTGTTGGGATATTAATGGAAATTGAAAGCAATCAAGCCCAACACAAACATAAGAACTGTCAACTCAGATATCAAGTCAATTCTATTGTATGGCTGTGAAACATGGAGAGCAACCACCAAGAAATTACATACTTTCAGAAACAAAACGTCAACAAATAATCTAGATACTGCACAACTTAATGCCCTCACTTAAGGCTGAAGCTTCAGAAGAGAAACATGAACCTAAAGCATCTCAAGCCACACCAGACAGCAAGTGCTTTCATATTCATACAGTAGGCATGGTTAAACCAGATGAGACAACCACTTTACACACCTGACTATAACAGTTAGACAGCATCCGAGGTTTATTGTGTTACTTCACCTCGAGTTATTAGAGCGTTTTACAGTATATATATATATACAGTACTTTGCAAAAAAAATGGCAGTCATATTTTTGCAACGCAGCACACTCATAGAAGCAAATAATAATAAAAACTGTATGTCCAGAGGAAGATTGGTATCTCCCCTATCTATTAACAGTGGTTTCAGTACAATATAATGTTGCCTTCTCCAGCAAGGCAAGCCTGGATGCGGCGAGGCATACTTCCCGCAAGTGTTTGTAGGTAATTGTGAGTCAGACTGTCCCAGTATTTTTCAGCTATCTTCTTCAATTGTTCAACGTCTCTGAGTCCATTCTTTTTTAAATGATTCTTGAGTAGTGCCCAAACGTTTTCAATTGGGTTTAGGTCGGGACTATTGCTGGGCCACTTCAGCACTATCACATTCTTTTCTTGCAGCCATGCTTTGGTGGTATGAGCTGTATGCTTTGGGTCATTGTCATGTTGAAATGTTCACCCATCGGAATACATGACCTGCATAAATGGCAGAAGGTGTCACTCTAGTATGTCGATGTACCTTTCTTTCGTGTGAATTCCTGTGAAAAAACACAGTGGGGTGGCACCTCTTGCTGACACCCCTCCCCAAAGATGGAATTTCTTGGAATGTTTCGGTCGCTGGTACACATGCGTTACAGAGTCTTTCGTCCAAATATTTATTTGAGCAGGATAAGACCAAACAGAACATTCATCTGAAAAAATCACATTGTCCCATGACAATTTTTTGTTTTCGTGGCACCAGTTCAAGCGCATCTGTTTGTGAGTCTCTGTGAGCAATGGTGACGAAATTACCCGCTTTTTTGTGTAATTCATCCTGTGTAGCTCCCGGTTGACAGTAGCATCAGATACCTCTGAGCTTCCCAACTCGATCATGCGCTGCCGTATGTTTTCTACACTCTTCATTGGAGTTTACTCGAAACAGAAAGTGAGCGCCTTCTGTGCGATTTTAGAAAGAGGGAAGTATATTCAGCTAAGTACTTATGATTCAAAAAGGCTAAGTAATGGAGTGGTTAACAAAAAACAACAATTATGTAGTAATAATTTTTAATTACTCTTAACTGAACATAACTTATTATTAAAAAATTATTAATATTTATCACTAGCGGGAACTTTCTTTAAAAATTCTTTGTTATTTTTAATCGCGCCGAAAAATTCACTACAATTTAGTTCACAATTAACTTTGCAGCGCAATAAAGCTTTTACAGTTGATTCAGCCATTCTACCCCTTTCTTCAGACCATATGTTATTCATTATTGAGAATATCCTTTCAACAGGTGCATATGTGCCTGGCAGGCTGAAAATGTATTCTATAATTTGGACAAGATTGGGCAATGAAATGTTCTTTTCATTGAAATGACTGAATAGTTGTTGCCCATTTGTCTTCGCAACTTGTATTTTTCCAAATGTCATAGTTTGCAGACCAAAAACCTTTTGCAATCACCACTTCATCAAGCAGTTCATCCAAGTTTATTGCACTATTTGCAAGAGTTTCATTAATTTTTTCACCTGATGCTTCAATTTCAGACCATGTTAATTCATTGTTGTTTATTCAAATAAAAGATTCTGCTCCACCAAAACTTTTTCCCATAGCTCAATGTAAGAAAGACATGTCATAAAATTTTGTAAACTCTTGTAGGATTGTATTAATACTTCCATTATTTTCCAGTATTCTAAAAAGCTTTTTTTGCTTCTTGAGGTATAAGTTTATTATCACGCCTTTCCTCAAGATTTTTTTTTCAATTTTCTAAGTTCATTGACAATATCAGTTGCACTTGCTTTTGTACTTTCCATAATCAAAGTAGATTTGTTAAACAATGTGAGTTGCCCTTGCACAAACCACAAATACATTTCACCACAATCATTATCAAAGAACTGTTTTATCAACACTGGACAGTGTTCTTGTGAAATAAAATATGATTTTAATTTTTTCCAAATAACCGGGACAAAATGACAAACTGGCCGGGACGCCGGGACCATACCTTCAAATCGGGACAGTCCCGGTCAAACCGGGACGTATGGTAAACCTATATATATATATATATAATGAGGAAATAG
The DNA here is from genome assembly GCA_024509875.1 of Oreohelix idahoensis. NCBI lineage: Eukaryota > Metazoa > Mollusca > Gastropoda > Stylommatophora > Oreohelicidae > Oreohelix > Oreohelix idahoensis. The sequence goes on along the minus strand of JAMPIV010005629.1, from coordinate 234,384 downwards.
AAATATTGATATTGTGTACAAGTACTTTGCGATCTATTCCATAAAACGGGACACAGTACTTATCATGTAGTTCTGCACACCAAAATGCTTCGCATTTGACAAGCCCGCACGTGAGTTGTTACGTGACGTGTGTGAGAAAGTCACTGGGTTAGAGAGGCCTGTTCGACGATGTGGCCGAGAGTTGACATGTGCTGTTCATGTACAAGTAAAATAGTGGAGGCGGTTCGTGCTTTAGGCCGTGGACCGGTGGATTATTGGGTTAACAGTCTTGTTTCACGCAGGCTGCAACACCGTCCTGTTCGAGATGTTGACGGGATGATGAAATGGGCGTAACTTGTTTTGAATGGCTTTCTTAAAGGTTTTATGCCGTTGTTTATAATTTCGGTATAGTTGGATTTTATGGTCTCTGTATTAAGGGGCGAGCCAGTGTTGTGAAGATTATCTTTGTATACGCGCTATTTGGGGGGAATTTTGTTGACGGACTAACTGCATGTTTACCGGTGCGGACTATTCTTTCTCAGTTCTACTGAGATGGTGGAAACGTTGTTTTCGTTGTTCAAGAATTGCAGACGCTGGAGACATACATCCCGGACAGGGATGTTTTGAAGGCGGGCCAAGGATGGACATTTGTAGGAACAATCTATTTTTACAGTTTTATCATCTTGATTAAGGGAGTGAAGAGTTTTTTTGTTGAACAGTGCATGATGCGCCTTAGTAACTAATTTTTTATTGAGAGACGTAGGACCCGAATCGAAGTAAATGAGCTAAACTGAGGATGAAAGTTTTGAGATTAATCAGTTTCACGCTGCACCATGCTGTATGAGACAGTAGCAACCGCACGCCCCCCTTTTTCTTATTCCCATTAGTTTCGAAGCTCCGGGCACAGAGGTGGTAGTGGTAAAGATTATTCTTTATGGAAGAGTAAAGATCCTGACAAAGAGTGTGAAGTTTTAAGAAAAAAGAAAAGTTTTTCAGAAAAGCAGAAGGAAAAGTTTTGGAAATAGATAAATTGACAGGATGTAGAAATGTCCTGTTTCAAGGTAAAAGACTTGTTGAGGACAGAAAGGTAGACTAGACCGAGGATTAGAACAACGCTTCAGAGAAGAGAGAGATTGTGATAGAAGAAGTGTTGGAGCCCGTTTTTCAGAGAGAGTTTCTAAGAAGCGTGGTTTGTTTTATATACAGTTAGCGGAGCATAAAGAGAGAAAGAAAGTGCGAGGCTTTCGAAAAGGACATTTTAAACAAGGACACAGAGGAAGGTGAGTTGTCTACGATTGCTTTTTAATGTGAGAAATGAGAAAGAAAAAAGAATTTTAACCCCTTCTTAAAACCTAACATGGAAGGTTTTGGTTTAGATTGCTAGGCCCCAGAAGGTTTCAACATGGAGTAGCCCGAAGAGAAGTTTTGTTGGAACCTCCCCTACAAGAGGAAGCCCCCCCCCCCACACCAACAGCAGGAACTCGGACATCCAAACCTTTTCATTATATTGACGAGAATGCAGTGTAAGAGAGGCCGAACAGAAGCAAAGTGAGCTGCAGACCAAAAAATAGGACAGTTAGATACCACAGAAAAAAACGAGAGAAGAAGAGAATGATTAGGAGGAGACATGGAGCATGTAAACCATAAAGAGCTAAGAAATCTTTCAATAGGGATGGATCAAAAATGCCGAGAAGACGGAGTTTCACCTAGGAACCAGGTAACGACGCATGGGAGACACGGACATTTGTTTTGAATAGGAAAATTTAAGAAGAGAACAAAAAGGAACCCGACAGGGTAGGAAGGCAAGGAGTTGGTTAGGAAGTGAGTCCCCCAGATGGAGAGAACGGCAGGGGGGGGATAGAATAAAAAGTTTAGAAGGTAGAGCAGAAAAAGAAGTCTTTGGGATGTATTTCTTGAAAAAAGCGCTATCTTATGTTAAAGAGACGATCCTGGATAGTTGAGATTTAGACAGTCAAGTGAAGCAAACTAGGACAGGCCTGAACTAGCACAATGATGAAGCGGGAGCGTTCCCAGTTGAGAAAGAGCCAAAGTAGGTGGGTAAACATAGTTGGATTGGTTTTTCTTTTAGAAGGAGAGGAACCCCTTTTTAATAAATTGCTACTGAAGGGCTACTCCGCTTTATTCTTCTGGACCAAGAGAAGATAATCTAAGATATTTTCTGTAAAGTCGCACCTTTATAAAAGCATTTAGTCTTTCATGTTTGTTAGCCTACGGTATGACGTTCGCTGATAAACAAGTGACCCTCAGGAAGCCGGGTAGGGTCTGTTGTTGCAGGATATTAACTTCTGCCAGTCTCGGACCAATGTATAAAAAGAAAGTTTAAAATGCCTAAGATTTTCATCAATTTTTTGCGTTTTATTCCTAGGGGTGTTGAAATTACAACTTTGCTAATCCTCCTTTTACCTTATCCTATCTAATTTCTCTCTTCTATCCTCTTCTCTTTCCTCCCCCTCTAATCTTCTCTTTCTCCCTTTTCCTTCCTTATGAACAGCTGATTGAAGGTACCACCTGGAGCACTCCCTCAATTGGAATGATTTCACTTCCCCTTCTCTTCCTTTCCAGAGGCAAATCGATTACTCCTCAAGACCTGTCTCTTCGCTCCTCCCCCCTTCTCGATTGAGTCTAAAGCCCTTATAAGTTGTGAGAGTCTCTTTCCATCAAGCATTACTTAGTTCTGTAATCAACCCCATTCCCCATTCTGTCCCTCTAACTGGTTCACGTACAAGAACCCTGTCAAGTCCTCTTCCCTTCGAAGGCCCTATAAGATCTCGCTTTGCCTCGTCCTATCCCCCTCCTACTCATATACAAGTCTTGCTCCCAGTAAGAAACGCCACCTCCTCCGTAGACCTCATTTAAAGCTAGTTCTCTCCCACTCCCTCTGTAAACACTTCTACCTATCCTTGGCTCCCACCTCTTCTTGCTGTTTGCCTCTCACCTCTCACGCTCCTGCCTTTTCATGAGGACGATGTTATACGTCTTCTATCTTCCTTTTTTACTTTCCCCATTCTAACCTCTGCCGTCCCTTCCTAGTTCGGTTCTCCTTGATGCATGATCTCCTCTCCCCCATAAATCCTCACCTTGTCCCCTACATTCCGGCCTCGTGTGTGTGTTAAAATATCTACAGGTAAAGGTTATTTGTATAATACGCAAAATATGCGTTCCCAAGACCCTCGCGTAAACAGAAATCGCTTAAATAGAACAGGATTTTCTCTTTCAAATTCGTATAAAGTGAAGGGGGATGCGATCAACCAGTGTCACACATAATTTAAAAAACAAAACGCGTGTAATAATAAACATTTTCCTTGACACATACCAGTTATATTAAGTATATGTAAACAATCACAAATTATTCAATATCGGCAGGGGTAGGACCATTACCTTCGACATCGCCATAGTTAATTTATTAATTTCACTAGTAATATTGCGTGACAATAAAAACTACACAACGCAGCATCTGTTCGCTTAGTCTACAGTATATGAAAAAAAAAAAAACTAGCACAATGATCAAACACGGAGCACTTAGTTCGAGGTCTGTACCGCGAGACTGAAATCGCGGGAATCAACGTCACAAAAATGATGTCATCATCATGTTTTAGCTCTACGTTGACGCGCAGATAAACATGATGTAGAAATGTTTAAATCGGGTCCGTAACTTCGAGTTTGGCGCATAAACAAAACAAAAATGCCTACACACAAATTTGGTCGCGTATCTTCGAATTAGCGTAAATTAAACTCGCGTAATCAGAGAAGTACCTATATATAATTATCTAACTTCCTTTCTTCCTACGTTTGTACTTCTCTTATTCGTAGTTTACCCCCTCCCCCATTACTTCTTACCTTCTTTTTATCCTTTCATTCTTCTTGCTGTACTGCCTGCTCTTCTTCCTGCCGTTTTACTTCTCTTCTTCTTACATTTTTACTTCCATTCTTCCTGCTACTTTACTTCTCCTTCTTCCTACCTTTTTTAACATCCTCTTCTTCCTACATTTTTACTTCCCTTCTTACATTTTTATTTCCATTCCTACATTTTAACTTGCTTTCTTCCTGCTACTTTACTTCTTCTTCCTACCTTTTTTAACATCCTCTTCTTCCTACGTTTTTACTTCCCTTAATCCTGCCATTTCATCCCTATATTTTATTTTCTTACTAACAGAATATAAAAAGAGCGTACGCTAATAAAGCCTGGCAATTACGGTACTCGGACTATACGACCAACAGTACTGCTTACTTACTTAGTCGTTCCTCTTCTACTCTGGGAATTAGAAGTTTGCCAGATGATATGTTTCTATCCTATCGGCTGCTTTCTTCCTGGCCTGGTTCCCAATCCAGTCCTCGGCCCTTCAGAGATTGCCTAATATTGTCCTACTAGCGAACTCTGAGTCGACCTGGAGGTCTGGATCCCTGGCTTTCGATTTTCATATTTGTCGTGGTAGTCGACCTTCTCCCATTCTGCAGACATGGTCAAACAATCGTAACTGGGACTGTTCCACTCGGGTTATGTAATCTGACCTATTGTGCCTTTACAAAGTGGAGAGGCTACCTCCTTACGGCCTCCAGGCATGCCGTCTGGCTGATTCATCGTTTTTCGCGCTACTTCCTTAGACGCATGAAGCACCCAGGTCCAGTTAGAAATCCTCCTAACTTTTTCAGCACGGGCTTGGGACCGACCTCGGCAACAGTACACGAACAGTTAAACTCGTAAATAACGATAATAAACACATATTGCGACAGAGCTATGTATGGATTATACCGATGAGTTAAATGGTTTCCACATCTGCTGGGATTGAACATACAGCCTTTCTTGAAATGATGGCTGAATCAAGGAATGATCGGGAGCTGGAAGATCAGGAGAAAGGGTTGACTCAAGGAGCAGCCGAGGACTTTAAGGCAGTAACTGGCATCATCGTACAAGTGTCAAGAAACACAAGAAAGCCATTAGACTCCGCTACTGCTTTCTTTGAAACAATTCAAGTGAATTCTCGCCAGTGCTATGGAATTCGTGCACTGTGCTGAGTTCCTCCTTGTGTGATTAAAGGGAGGAGACCGGAGCACTGATGGAGTTGTCCGTGTACAATGAAGATAATCCTTAAAACCAAACTAATCTCAACTAAACGAACGAGAGCTGATTGCAGACGGCTAGGCTGTCTTGTTCCTGGTGATATTTGCTAAGTTGCCGGATTCCGGGTTTGTACCCATGTAGCGTCATGCTTCAATCTACCCAGCTGTAAATGAGTACTGTCGTGGTTGAGTAAAGTGTAGAGTATTTGTCGAGTTGGACAATAGTAGTGAAATCGACAAGGGATAGTGGACTGACAGAGTTATAGATTACACACACAGAAAGGTGTAAATAGGAGATGGACTTGGGACAACCTGGAAGAAGATGTATCAAAGTGATCTCTCTCTCCAAGCCTCAACTCACTGTTACTGTCTAAGCACCTCCTGCTCTCACTCTTTTCTCTTATCAAACATAGAGATTCTAGTAAAGAGCTAAAACAAGTTAATTATGGATGAAAAGGGTCGGGAACAGCGCATTAATAAATGTGTAAACTTTATTAAAGAAGAAAAGCATGGAATTAATGCATATCATCATACACAGCATAAAATACATCAATAATCAAATATTCATCAATAACCTCAATAATGCAAATGCACACCCACAAACACACACACCACCAACACTCATACAACCTGTAGAACACAGAGAAAATAACTAAGCTGTCCGACAGTGGGTCCGCTTTCGTGGGACCAAAGGTGCTAGCTCCAGAAAAGTCTTACAAGTACATATCCTTCAAGGTGAATGAAGTGAAATACAAAACTTTCCTTGTCGGGCTAAACGTTGATGACCCCTAATTGCGCGAGGGAACACTGGAAGACGCTGTTTACCTCCTGCTGACCAAATAAACGAACTGAGCGACAGCCTGTCCGCTTTTCGTGGGACCAAATGTGATAGCTCCAGAAAGTGTCTTACGGATAAATATCCTTCAAGATGAATGAAGTGAAATACCCAACTTTCCTTGTAGGTGCTATACGTTGGTGACCGCTACTTGCGTGAGGGGGGCTGGAACTCTGTCCATAGATGGCTGCTCATACGTGCGAGGTTTTAAGTATCCAGAAATACACCAGAAGAAGTCACTTGAGGACACGGAGTCCCAGGCGCTCTTATCCGGCGCTAGGCTCTGCTTGGCTGTAAATCCTGTTTAAACTGGTTTGGCTGTGGTTTGCTGAGTGCCCCGTTTAGGCACACAAAGTCGGGTGATATCAGATTCTGCTATAGACATGCAGGGCGGTTTTGATATTCTTGAAGCGGCAATGCTCTGGCTGGTAATCCAATAGGCGAGTAGGGAACTACTACTGTGCATTTGGTGATTCCAGATTTAGCGTTGGCTCCGTTGCATTGCGTGAGCTTAACTTAGCGTTGACAAAAGGGTTTAGGTTCAGGAACGGGGTTGACTACTCGTGACGCTAGCGGTATTCAGAAACCCTCTAGGTCGAAGAGGACCTGTCGTTCTTCGCCTGACTGGAGTCTGCTCTAGCGATTCGGTCTCCCTGAAACTGAGACCCAAAAAAGACACCCTTTACCTCAAGCAACAACAAAATCAATCTAATGTTTTATAACCTAGTCATGCTCCGCTCCCTCCATTCTATCAATTATAGCATGTGCCCGCATAGGCTTAATATCTTTTATACACCCATGTACCTGTCAGTAAATGTTCTGACAACAAAATCTCCTCCTCTTCTCCCAATCTCAACATACAGGAAACCTAACCTGTAGTTACAGTTAAATGAATATGCTTATTCATCTTACAACATTAAATGAATTTACATAAACAGATTACAGCATGTGGCATTACACAAATAAATCATATGTCCCCTTTGGGAAAATATATTAACATTCCACAATTTGAGTACATAGAAAATGCAATGTTCTTGCTATAATAATACCGTTGTGGCTAAATCATAAGATATAATTATATCTATGCCTGGTGACTGCTTTCTGTGAAAGTTATAGACTAGTGCCTAGCCACACAAGTAAGCATAAAATGATCCTCCCTTGCCACTAGAAATATCTATCAAAAAGGAATAAGTGACTATCTCCTATAATCCAGAATTATTACCTGCATCTCACTATTCAGTTTTTTAAGTGAACAATCCACACCTGACATTATCTTACAGAAATGACAGTAAATTAGCCTATTCTTAACCCATGATAAGCATCTGTGGACTGATTCTACGCCTAGTGAGTGTCTGTTATTGTAAGTTTATCATTTAACCCATTATAAACCAAAACAGCATAAACACCACTCAACTAAGGCCGTAGACAGCGCTACATTATCACTGAATAAAATTTCTAGGAGAAGTCCTCAGAAATGAATTCACTTTCCTTCCTATCAGATATATATAAAACTAACATGAATATATCATATTATAATAAGATATATCAACTAACCCCGAAAAATGACTAGAGATAGGCCTTAACATTTAGTTCTGTTGTTAAAGTGCCTTAATTCTCATGATGGTCCATCTCGGGCAGGAAATATTCACGAATGTCTTTGTCTTTTAAGACTCTTCTAGATTTATATGTTTACATACAACGCCACCCAGGACACCTGCATGACCTGATTCTACAGATGTATCGGCGTAATGCGTAATCAAGAGAGTAAGACAAAGGTTATTCTAGAGACATCAGAAGTCAACAACCGCAAGAAAGTTCCTTCAGGTAGAGAAATGCATAATATTATGAGGGCTCTAACTCGTCTAAGGGGCAAAACCCAGAGACTGACCGCGATTGTTATCTCCCCCTTGTTTCGAAGATGAAACGGTTACCCAGGCCTCAAAAGGTACCAGCCGTTCGTGATCAAAGACTAGAGCGACCAGAGAAATTTCCCCTGTTCGGACCACAGGAGCGTTTAGGTAACATTACGTTACCGCTACGCTGACTGTTGAAGAATTTTGTACTGAAAGCCAGCCAACCGTAAACAAACGCGGGTGGGGTTTGACCAGGTGAAAAAATGAAAGAAAAGAAATAAAAAATGTCCAGGAAAACAGAACATTAAAAGAGTTAATAACATATGGAACGAAATGGTAAAATAAATTATCGGTCACGTGACAGGTCCCCCCCCCCCTTTTTAAAGTTCGAGGAATACGGACAAAAAGGACAGTAATTTATCTTTTCCATAGACGTTCATTACATGTCGTAAGAACATCCTATAATCATAACCAAAATCGTATCCAATTTCTGTCAGTACTGTATGACTAGCTCTGAGTTCATTTCTTTTCTTTCCTCTGTCTAATAGACGTTCAGCGAATGGGATTTTGCGAGGCCAGTCGGCACTGACGCCCTTCGTTTCCGTGTGAACCTGATCTTGGTTCCACAATTCGCTGTGCCTGTTTATGGTCCGGAAAATTATCCGCACCTGTTGTGGTTTTCGACCCCGCCTGAACTCACTGGCCACTGCGTAGGTAATCCGCCTGTTATGTGCAGTGTAATCATTGCTGGGCTCGGGCTGTTTACGCTTCGTTATGGGTTTACCTGTCACGGGCGTGGACTTGAATAACCCTCTATAGCTGCAGTCTATCGGGATTTTCTGCGCGCGTGTAACCCTAGTTGGCAAATAAAGCCGTTCGTTGGCCGAAGAAATGCTAGCATTTTTCTGCTGCCTCTCGACATCTACTCCCCTGTTTCGGTGGGAGCATTGATCAATCTTCAGACCTGTGCCGTCTAAAGGTGGGTCTGGAGCTTTCCTTGCCTTGCCAGTCACAAATCTGGCTTGGTCAACGGAAATGATCAAGTTGCTCGGTAGTGGCCTGGCGGAGGCGACTACTTTGCTGTCCATCAGTGGGGTTGAGACCACTGGGAAAATGCGATTTGAATGAGAGAACTCAGCTGCCTGAAGCAGAGAGTAATCGATCGCATTCTGGGGTTCTACTAAATCATAACAGATCTCCGTAGCTTCTATCCTTGGGGAAAGATAGGTATTATCTGCGAGTTGCAGAGTTTGTTGAGTCGCTTTACCGGTACTAGCATGACGTGAGTCAAGGCTCTCAACAATGACTCCTTGTGAAGTAGTAAGGCAGCTTTTCTCACTGTCTTCTGCCCTGAGAAGTGTGAGAGACTCAGATGGAGTACCAGGGATCCCTTCGCCTGGAACCCTGTGTCCACCATAAACGTCAACTTTGCCCTCCCCTGAGGAAGTTACTGGCGTCAGTTGTATTTTGTCCTGCAATGCGAGATCCACTTCCTGGTTTACAGGCTCCGCAGTCTGCATGCAACGGACTGGACGGTTTGAGATCCCGTTAGATCGCGAAGTGCCCAAGATAAAACTCTCGGTGTGTTTTTCCAAAGTTCCTTGGAACGGTTTGGAAACTTTAACCCTTTTAGCAGGCGACTTATTCTTGCACCTTTTAAGCTCAGGGTGATAAGAGGAGCGGCACCTCCTTTCTCTGATCGTTGAGTTGGAGGGATGCGCCTCTGCATATGGTTTTTCGCTGTCCGGCCGGGAATCTTGCGAAATATAACGTGATAGGGTGTGGCTCCCTTTTCTCGACGTCACGTGTCGGTTTGGTGCTGCTCGGTCTGGAGCGTGAGAGGCTCGGGGTTCGCCGCTTGCCAGACGGGAACAATCCGTATTACAATGCTTGTTAGCACCTCTCTCACCTTTGTGCAGTTTCCATGCCTGGGAACGTTGCGTAATTTTCCCCGTGGCTTTAGGTCTGCTATCCCGACATAAATTCTTTCCTAGTTCGGGCTTCGGATCCAAGTCCCGAGGAAAGTCAATTTTCTGGAGTTGGGGTTCGGTTTTAGCAGGCACGTTATCTTTCATGGGCGCAAGGTTTGCAGGGGCGTTGACGGTTAAGGGCACAGTAGAAGGGGAACTAGAGTGACTACATTTAGTATCTGTTTCCATCCTCCGCATTTGGCTATCCAGTTCATTCATTCTGATTTGGTGTAACCGGTCCCTTTCTTGGCTTTCTCTGTCCCTTTCTTGTCGCTCCATTTCCAATTTCTGGTACTGTTCTTGTAGCTGCTTTTCCCATTGCTTGTCCCGTTCTTGTCTTTGCTTTTCCCTTTCTTGTCGTTTTTTTTTCAATTGCTTCTCCTCTTCTATCATTTCTTCTACATACAGTCGGGTGAATGCTTCGCTCTCCCCAGTTTGTTTACAGGACCATGCCAGGATTAAACGGCTGTTAAACCAATTGTCTACCTCGTATTGATCCTGCATGCTTACTGCAAATTCTAGAAAGGGCTGGATTTCGCTATCCTGGTACTCCATGTACTTAGCTACCTCGAAGGCAATCCTATGCACTTTATCTAGATCGGCCATTATATCAGGGTGAGCAAACACTATAGAAGAATAGAACCTAGAGATCTTAGTTTCCTAGTGCACTAGGTGCTGATTAACTTAATAATCAATAAAATCTAGGCTAGCCTGGGAACTTTAAAAACAAGAAAGTTTGTAGCTACTCTGATCGACAAGCAAAAACCCCAAAAAATGTAAGTGATGTAAAACTTATTACTATCACTTCACCCCAGTTCTGTCAGTACTAAGCTATTAAGAGGATTGTTTACTATCATCCGAATGAACACCCTCCCTTGGTACAAATTGTAGCAAATAAAATGATTTGCTGGGGAGGTTATGATGGTATCCTAACAAAGAATGAAATAAGTGTATGCAGTAACCGTGCGAGGTCAAGCAAATGTAGGTCCCTGATTCTATAAATGATGATGATGAATTGTGTACAGGGAACCTAACGCTACCTCCCTAGATCTCACACGGTCTCTCTGTTGGCTCTAGTGTAGGGTGTATGATGTACCTATTGTCTAGGGGAGAAATGAGATGATAGTACACAACACACAAACACTTTACTTTTCTATGAGAAAGTTAATAAAACAGGTGTTAAGTTTTCTTTTGAACTGAATATTACAATTTAATCTGCCTGTCCAGTTATATCTTTTGGACAGGTCTTGAAAATAAGGACAAGATAGTTTACAGAAAGAGGGTAATAAAACAACTGGACTTTCTGTCCACACAAATAAAGTCAAGATATATTTTTCACTGAAAAAAACAGTTCACAGCTACAACTGTAATCCTATAAAGGGAGAGTCACTGTGTATGAGGGGCTGTTGTGTCATCATACCCCTTGAAATTCCTGAATATCATAGGGAAACTCAGTGAATGTTACTTTTTTACAAAAAGTGTCAGATGTACCCAGATGTATGGCACATCACCTGGGGTTATTTATAAGGAAATTCTCTCCTGAAGATGCAGACTCTTTCACTCGTTCAAGCTCCTCCGTGTTCTTATAATAGTAGAAATGACTGGATGGAGGCTTGAGGGCTGTATTCACTTTCAGCTGGCTTCCTGCCACCAGTCGGTAACAGGGAATAAAACGCACAATTCAAGAAATATAAACAAATGATGCTGACTTGCAAAGCAATGGCCGCAGTTTCACTCTGCACTGGTCTCAGGCTGGGAAATATTTATTTTACTTTAAATTTACCACAGCTGAATCTCAGCAAAATGTTTAATGTAATTTATTTTAGACAACTGGCAATTGAATAAGAAAAACCCCTTGCTAATATTGGGTACCCCTAGCCAATCAGAAGCTGGCGACTACCAGATTTCAAAATGCAGTTTTTTTGAAAAACAAAAAACAATTCCAAACTACACCGCGTCTGCTATTTAATTGGCTAGCCTATGTTAGTTGCCATACAACAAAAACGTTTCGTTGATAACCAATTTCCTATCGCCCCCCCCCCCCCTTCTCACCCTATACTCTCTGTACTCAAGCGAATTTGAATATTCACCTCAATGCCTCTTTCTACGCGATCGTCCCTTTAACGTTATGAAAAATTCAAGTAAGGTTGACTGTCTGTCTGGTCTACCGTCTTGGACATTTTATTTTTCCTTCATAACTTCACTAATACTGGGGCTATCATATTATTTAAAACATATTCTTGCTTAGGGGAGTCTCAGCTATCTTATCATATAAGTTTTATGTTCAGTTTCCTATTAATAAAGATTTTCATTTTTGTCACTGTTCGTTCGTCAAATAAGATTTTACACAAGACCACCATTTCCTCCTTTCTCCTCTCCCGCTTAGCCTATGTGATTCAAATACTACTTGTTTTAGTGACGCCAGTAATTCTACAACGAGTGGGGACAAACTGTCTGTGTGTTTGCCTCCGATGGCGTTTGCCGCCGCGTGTAGATACGCACGGCAGAGTGTGGCAGGCAAATCGGGTGTTAGACGTGGCGGGTTAACAAGTTGGGTTTTATGATTTGAATTTTATCGTGTTTCACTACCAAATTGTAAGACTTACTACTGATTAACCTGTTAAAAACAAAATATTACGTTAATTCAGATAGTATTGTGCGGCGCTCTTCCGCCAATTAATTAATTTTATCGGTTAGGCGGCCGTGTATGCAGCAGATCTTACAAGTTTAAACATCGGTAGTACGTTGGCGAAACCGAAACTGCAACGCGTTGTATATTATATATGCTATAGGCTTTTCGCACTGCACAAAAGGCAGTGGCGGGCGTGTGAGAGCAATTCCGTCAGACACAATCGGGCTGGTTTTATTTATTGTTGTTTTTATGACTAAAAAACCATAGAAATGAGTAATTATCCTCGCAGATTTTACCACACACCTCCCCTCTTAAACATGCATCACTATGCAGGTTATTATCTGCGAGATAACTTAGCTCAATGAAGTCTTATGCGTTTCTCTGATTTTCATCACATGGATGTCTGCTTAAAAAGTCGGCACCCACATTCGTCGGACCCGGGATATAATCTATCCGGAATGAGTATGGCTGCAGTAATAAAGACCATCTCAATAATCTGGAATTTTCATGCTTCGCTTGTGACAGGAACACAAGAGGTGAATGATCCGTTTGGACCACAAATGTCCTGCCATATAAATAAATCTGAAATTTCTTTATAGACCATATCAAAGCGAGACATTCCTTTTCACTTGTTGAATAATTTTTTTTCGCCTTGTTCAACTTGCGGCTAGCATAAGCGACTGGTTTCAATTCCTCATCTGGTGAGGAAGACCTTTGCAACAATGTAGCACCTAGGCCCACATTGCTTGCGTCACTTCTCACAATAAATTCTTGCGTTAAGTCAGGCAATTGCAATACTGGCCGGCCGGCTTGTAAGTTTTTCCTTCAACTCTTGGTAAACTAATTCGCACTGAGCAGACCAAATTATTTTATCAGGTTGACCTTTACGAGTTAAATCTGTCAGCGGAGCACATATAGAGTTAAAATTTTTAATGTACTTTTGGTAAAAAACCACACAACGACACGAAAGATCGCACGTCTTTCTTTGTTTGGGGTCGAGGAGCTTTTTTCAATTTTTCCAGATTCTTGGGATCAGGGGTCATGCTACCCTGATGCACAGTATGTCCCAAGAATTCCAACTCTTTACAACCTATACAACATTTTGTTGGCCTGGCGGTTAAGTTAGCCTCTCTGAGTCTATCTAACAGCATATTCAAAGAGGTAACGTGTTCCTCAAATGTTTCCGTAGCAATGAGGATATCGTCCATAAAATTCGAAATACATGGATTTTTCAGGGGATCCAGCAGTTTTCGCATCATCCTTGAAAACACACTCGGAGCATTTTTCAACCCAAACGGCAACATGTTGAACTCATAATGACCTTCCGAGGTGCTAAATGCTAAATAAGGTCGAACCTCAGGCTTTACTGGAATTTGGTAATAGCCCTTGCTAAGATCCACCTTAGAAAAATATTTTGCCTTGTTCAGTCTGGCAAATAGTTGAGTAGTATCAGGTAATGGATCCACCTGACCTTCTGTGACAGCATTCAGTTTCCTGTAATCTATACACAGTCTATGTTCTCCTGATGGTTTCCGCAACAGAACCACGCAGGAACTATAAGGAGACTCACTATGAGAAATAATCCCTTCTTGTAACAAATAATCTATCTCCTCTTTTAAAGCTTTCTCCTTAGCGAATGGAATAGAATAGGGCCTCATACAGATAGGTGTTTGGTCTAGTAGTTTCATATCATATTCCAACAAATGGGTGTTACCCGGTTTATCTGTCAACACATCTGTATGTTTCTCAAGGATCTGTCGAACCTTCTCCTTCTGCCCTTTTGTCAAGTGATTGCTGATTTTCACCTGCTCAAACGTTTCACTGGTTTTCAGTGGATATTCAAATGAGGAGAGAGGGTCATTTTTCATTTCGGTTGCAATAGACAAGGCCAATAAGTGTGTCCCTTCCTGGATTTGTCTGTCCAGATATTTCTTCAACAGGTTCACATGATAGACTTTTTCCTTTCCCTTTTTGTCTATCTTATAATTGGTTCTGGATACCTTTTCCAAAACTGTGTATGGTCCTTGCCATCCGATCTGAAGTTTATTATTGCTGCTGGGCAATAGAAGAAGTACCTTCTCCCCCACAGCAAGTTCCCTATCCTTCGCTTTTCGATTATAATAAGCAGCATGCTTTTTCCTGGCTTGTCTCAAATTTTCATTTGCCAGTTTCCAACCGGTTTGTAAACGATTGGTCAGTTCGTTCACGTATTGATAAGATGAGGTAACAGTCTCCTCTGCCTTCTCATCAGTCCAGGTCCTTAACAAAGCTTCTAACGGACCTTTTATTGGCCTACCAAATAACAGTGTTGCGGGGGCCATTCCGGTGGAATTATGTGGTACTTCCCGGTACGCAAACAGGGCGGCGGGCAAGTAGTGGTCCCACGTGTCAGGTTTCTCATGTGCCAGCTTTCTCAGGATAGAAATGAGAGTCCCATTGAACCTCTCTACCTGGCCGTTCCCTTGGGGATGGTACGGGCTACAATGAAAGTGCTTGGCTTGAAACAACCTGAACACCTCTTCAGTTAGTTTCCCCTTGAACTGAGAGCCATTATCTGTCAAGATTTGATGCGGGAAACCTAACCTTGTGAATATCGTAAGTAATGCCTGTGCCACATGTTTCGAATCGATTGATGACAGGGCTACCGCCTCTCCCCACATAGAACAAGTGTCTACCAGAGTAAGGATGTAACTGTTCCTCCTCTTGGTCCGAGTGAGAGGTCCCACAATATCCACAGCAACTCTCTCAAAAGGGGTTCCCACTATGGGCATTTCCCCAAGAGTTGCGGGAGCAGTCCAATGCTTTGGAGCTACTCTCTGGCATTCGGGGCAGGAGTGTACGTATCTCTTTATGTCTTCCGTTACCCCTGGCCAGAAATAATGACAAGCTATACGCTGTCCTGTTGCACTAATCCCCATGTGACCACTGAAGGGGATAGCATGACCTAACTCCATCACTTTTTCTCTATATGATTTAGGAAGGACCAGCTGACCATGACCAGCTGCACCAGTGCCGGCCTTCCTGTATAGCAATTTATTCTTCATATAGAATTCTCCTTTATTTGGAGGAGTATGGCTCTTTGGGAGTTTCTTATAGCACGGCTTCAGTGACTTATCTTCAGCCTGTGCCTTTCTCATCTCTTCGGGATGAGTATTTATAGGTTCATCTTCTTCCTTTCTGGATTGTGATCGGGTCTGGACTGCTGCCAAGACCACAGGTCTCGTTGGATTTCCCAAGTAGACATAACGACACCCCAATATCAGAGGGTAGATGGGTGCGTCTATCACTGCTGCTGCTCTGATTATCCCTTCCACATAGCGAGTCTTCACTGGTATCCTGGCAATGGGAAGTTTCATGAGGGGTAGGTCCTTGGTCGCCCCTTGTATCTCCACTGTTTCTGTGGTATACTGATCTGGGTTCACCAAGTGCGAGCTCACCACAGCCTCAAAATCCAAACCTGTATCATAGAGGCACCTTATGGTGACATCATTGCATACAACATCCTCGCAAACTGGGGGGTGATAAGGTTCCTGCTGTTCAGCAGGTTTGTCCTTTCCCTCCTGTTTTCCCCTTTTCATAGCAGCAAATCCAGCAGGTTTACTTTTACAATACTTAATGTCATGTCCCTCCTTCTTACAATAAGTACAATACCATCTACTTTGATGATGAGGTTTTCTTTCCTCATTCCTTCTGTCCTTGAATTGTGCGGTTTTATTTTTATAATCATTTCGAGGCCTATCGAAGTTCTGCTTACCTCTGTTATCAAATTTATTATGGGTTTGAGGAGCCTTAAACTGATCTACTGGTTTCTTTTTAATACCAGCTACCTCTGCCTGGGCTGCATGATACCTTTCAGCGACATTTATTATTTCCTCCAGTCTCTCCGCACCCTGTTCCATGAGAAACTTTCTCATGTCTGGAGCCATGGACTCTCTCATCTGCTCAATGAGTATCATCTCTTTGAGATCTTGGGTTTTCCCCAAAGAAGCCCATTTCTCCATATACGTTTCCAACCGGGCGGAGAACTGGTGATAGGTCTCACCCGACAGTAGCCTGGCATTCCTAAATTTCTTTCTATAAAATTCTCCGTTCTTTTCGTATCTTAACAGAAGAGCTTGCTTCAACATGTCATAGTTGTCCTGGTCACCCCTACTCATTTTAGAAAAAAACTTCGTAAGCTGTACCGCGAAGTCCTTGAGACAACTTTACTCCCCATTTTTCTCTTTCCAACCCATAAGTAGTGGCTAATATTTCGTATCTGCTTAGATACGACTCAATATCATCATCTTTTTCTATAAAATAATCTAAGTGGAACCCCATGGCTGATGACGAGGCCCCCTGGCTTGCAGCGGAGTCGGAAGTGGAAGGGCTAGTTCCATTTTCCGGAGCATGGCCTTGTAGCTCTAGCTCCCTTAGTCGTAACTCATGTTCCCTCTGTAACCGTTTATCTTCCCTTTCCGCCTCCAATCTTCTTTCTTCTTTCTCTCGTTCCGCCTCCCTGTGTAGACGTTTTTCCTCCTTCTCAGCCTCGAGTTCAAGTTTCTTTGCCTCCTTCTCAGCCTCAAGTTTCTTCTCCTCCAACTGCAGCCTCTTTATCTCAGCCTCTCGATCAGCCTCTAATTTCTTAGTCTCCCTAGCATCTTCTAACTGCACTCTCCTTTCCTCAGCTAACCTATGTTCTTCCCTAGTAATAAATTTGTCACATTCTGAGGTGACATAATCAACCAAAATTTGTCCCTCCATATTCATATCTCTCGCCGCTTGCACAGCTGCAGAGCGAAACTTGGCCAGATCTGCTGCATCCTGAAAAATGTACCAACAAAGTTTCTAAATATAAACTAATTATAAATTTATTTAATTAAATCTGGGTTTCTGACACTTTCTTGACTTCCCAAAATCTTGGGCAAATATATTATATGGGGATTTCCTGGGAAAATTAGACTGTCCCCAATTTATGTAGAAAGTTCAATCTCGGACAAGCCTACCAATTTATGTAGCAAATAAAATGATTTGCTGGGGAGGTTATGATGGTATCCTAACAAAGAATGAAATAAGTGTATGCAGTAACCGTGCGAGGTCAAGCAAATGTAGGTCCCTGATTCTATAAATGATGATGATGAATTGTGTACAGGGAACCTAACGCTACCTCCCTAGATCTCACACGGTCTCTCTGTTGGCTCTAGTGTAGGGTGTATGATGTACCTATTGTCTAGGGGAGAAATGAGATGATAGTACACAACACACAAACACTTTACTTTTCTATGAGAAAGTTAATAAAACAGGTGTTAAGTTTTCTTTTGAACTGAATATTACAATTTAATCTGCCTGTCCAGTTATATCTTTTGGACAGGTCTTGAAAATAAGGACAAGATAGTTTACAGAAAGAGGGTAATAAAACAACTGGACTTTCTGTCCACACAAATAAAGTCAAGATATATTTTTCACTGAAAGAACAGTTCACAGCTACAACTGTAATCCTATAAAGGGAGAGTCACTGTGTATGAGGGGCTGTTGTGTCATCATACCCCTTGAAATTCCTGAATATCATAGGGAAACTCAGTGAATGTTACTTTTTTACAAAAAGTGTCAGATGTACCCAGATGTATGGCACATCACCTGGGGTTATTTATAAGGAAATTCTCTCCTGAAGATGCAGACTCTTTCACTCGTTCAAGCTCCTCCGTGTTCTTATAATAGTAGAAATGACTGGATGGAGGCTTGAGGGCTGTATTCACTTTCAGCTGGCTTCCTGCCACCAGTCGGTAACAGGGAATAAAACGCACAATTCAAGAAATATAAACAAATGATGCTGACTTGCAAAGCAATGGCCGCAGTTTCACTCTGCACTGGTCTCAGGCTGGGAAATATTTATTTTACTTTAAATTTACCACAGCTGAATCTCAGCAAAATGTTTAATGTAATTTATTTTAGACAACTGGCAATTGAATAAGGAAAACCCCTTGCTAATATTGGGTACCCCTAGCCAATCAGAAGCTGGCGACTACCAGATTTCAAAATGCAGTTTTTTGAAAAACAAAAAACAATTCCAAACTACACCGCGTCTGCTATTTAATTGGCTAGCCTATGTTAGTTGCCATACAACAAAAACGTTTCGTTGATAACCAATTTCCTATCGCCCCCCCCCCTTCTCACCCTATACTCTCTGTACTCAAGCGAATTTGAATATTCACCTCAATGCCTCTTTCTACGCGATCGTCCCTTTAACGTTATGAAAAATTCAAGTAAGGTTGACTGTCTGTCTGGTCTACCGTCTTGGACATTTTATTTTTCCTTCATAACTTCACTAATACTGGGGCTATCATATTATTTAAAACATATTCTTGCTTAGGGGAGTCTCAGCTATCTTATCATATAAGTTTTATGTTCAGTTTCCTATTAATAAAGATTTTCATTTTTGTCACTGTTCGTTCGTCAAATAAGATTTTACACAAGACCACCATTTCCTCCTTTCTCCTCTCCCGCTTAGCCTATGTGATTCAAATACTACTTGTTTTAGTGACGCCAGTAATTCTACAACGAGTGGGGACAAACTGTCTGTGTGTTTGCCTCCGATGGCGTTTGCCGCCGCGTGTAGATACGCACGGCAGAGTGTGGCAGGCAAATCGGGTGTTAGACGTGGCGGGTTAACAAGTTGGGTTTTATGATTTGAATTTTATCGTGTTTCACTACCAAATTGTAAGACTTACTACTGATTAACCTGTTAAAAACAAAATATTACGTTAATTCAGATAGTATTGTGCGGCGCTCTTCCGCCAATTAATTAATTTTATCGGTTAGGCGGCCGTGTATGCAGCAGATCTTACAAGTTTAAACATCGGTAGTACGTTGGCGAAACCGAAACTGCAACGCGTTGTATATTATATATGCTATAGGCTTTTCGCACTGCACAAAAGGCAGTGGCGGGCGTGTGAGAGCAATTCCGTCAGACACAATCGGGCTGGTTTTATTTATTGTTGTTTTTATGACTAAAATCCATAGAAATGAGTAATTATCCTCGCAGATTTTACCACACAAATGCAAGCCAGTAACTGACTATCTGTAGCTTCTTATCTCAGATTAAAGAGCTACTCCTGAAAAAATATTAACCCTTAAAACAAAATTTCTGACTTTTTCAACAATAGTCGTCAGTTTTGTCAACCAAAAACTCAGCAGTGATGCCATCAACCTTTACCAGCTGTCTCATGTGTAGCATGAACAATAAATGTAACTAAATATTTATGATTGCTGTGGAGAAAAAAAAACGCTGTTCCGACTTCCACCCAAAAGAAATAGTTCGATATGTCTAGGGATAGCAATTCCTATAATCTGCAGAACACTAAACTCTAAGAATCAAGATAG
Organism: Oreohelix idahoensis; assembly: GCA_024509875.1. NCBI lineage: Eukaryota > Metazoa > Mollusca > Gastropoda > Stylommatophora > Oreohelicidae > Oreohelix > Oreohelix idahoensis. Next base: position 214,677 of record JAMPIV010005629.1, on the reverse strand, counting down.
AATCTTGTGAGAGATTCATCCTCGGATCGAGCACATATTAAATGTCGTACTAGATGGGTTCTAGAATCTCGGACGGGCTCCCATTAATTGTCGTGGTTGAGTAAAGTGTAGAGTATTTGTCGAGTTGGACAATAGTAGTGAAATCGACAAGGGATAGTGGACTGACAGAGTTATAGATTACACACACAGAAAGGTGTAAATAGGAGATGGACTTGAGACAACCTGGAAGAAGATTTATCAAAGTGATCTCTCTCTCCAAGCCTCAACTCACTGTTACTGTCTAAGCACCTCCTGCTCTCACTCTTTTCTCTTATCAAACATAGAGATTCTAGTAAAGAGCTAAAACAAGTTAATTATGGATGAAAAGGGTCGGGAACAGCGCATTAATAAATGTGTAAACTTTATTAAAGAAGAAAAGCATGGAATTAATGCATATCATCATACACAGCATAAAATACATCAATAATCAAATATTCATCAATAACCTCAATAATGCAAATGCACACCCACAAACACACACACCACCAACACTCATACAACCTGTAGAACACAGAGAAAATAACTAAGCTGTCCGACAGTGGGTCCGCTTTCGTGGGACCAAAGGTGCTAGCTCCAGAAAAGTCTTACAAGTACATATCCTTCAAGGTGAATGAAGTGAAATACAAAACTTTCCTTGTCGGGCTAAACGTTGGTGACCCCTAATTGCGCGAGGGAACACTGGAAGACGCTGTTTACCTCCTGCTGACCAAATAAACGAACTGAGCGACAGCCTGTCCGCTTTTCGTGGGACAAAATGTGCTAGCTCTAGAAAGTGTCTTACGGATAAATATCCTTCAAGATAAATGAAGTGAAATACCCAACTTTCCTTGTAGGTGCTATACGTTGGTGACCGCTACTTGCGTGAGGGGGGCTGGAACTCTGTCCATAGAAGGCTGCTCATACGTGCGAGAATTTAAGTATCCAGAAATACACCAGAAGAAGTCACTTGAGGACACGGAGTCCCAGGCGCTCTTATCCGGCGCTAGGCTCTGCTTGGCTGTAAATCCTGTTTAAACTGGTTTGGCTGTGGTTTGCTGAGTGCCCCGTTTAGGCACACAAAGTCGGGTGATATCAGATTCTGCTATAGACATACAGGGAGGTTTTGATATTCTTGAAGCGGCAGTGCTCTGGCTGGTAATCCAATAGGCGAGTAGGGAACTACTACTGCATTTGGTGATTCCAGATTTAGCGTTGGCTCCGTTGCATTGCGTGAGCTTAACTTGGCGTTGACAAAAGGGTTTAGTTTCAGGAACGGGGTTGACTACTCGTGACGCTAGCGGTATTCAGAAACCCTCTAGGTCGAAGAGGACCTGTCGTTCTTCGCCTGACTGGAGTCTGCTCTAGCGATTCGGTCTCCCTGAAACTGAGACCCAAAAAAGACACCCTTTACCTCAAGCAACAACAAAATCAATCTACTGTTTTATAACCTAGTCATGCTCCGCTCCCTCCATTCTATCAATTATAGCATGTGCCCGCATAGGCTTAATATCTTTTATACACCCATGTACCTGTCAGTAAATGTTCTGACAACAAAATCTCCTCCTCTTCTCCCAATCTCAACATACAGGAAACCTAACCTGTAGTTACAGTTAAATGAATATGCTTATTCATCTTACAACATTAAATGAATTTACATAAACAGATTACAGCATGTGGCATTACACAAATAAATCATATGTCCCCTTTGGGAAAATATATTAACATTCCACAAATTGAGTACATAGAAAATGCAATGTTCTTGCTATAATAATACCGTTGTGGCTAAATCATAAGATATAATTATATCTATGCCTGGTGACTGCTTTCTGTGAAAGTTATAGACTAGTGCCTAGCCACACAAGTAAGCATAAAATGATCCTCCCTTGCCACTAGAAATATCTATCAAAAAGGAATAAGTGACTGTCTCCTATAATCCAGAATTATTACCTGCATCTCACTATTCAGTTTTTTAAGTGAACAATCCACACCTGACATTATCTTACAGAAATGACAGTTAATTAGCCTATTCTTAACCCATGATAAGCATCTGTGGACTGATTCTACGCCTAGTGAGTGTCTGTTATTGTAAGTCTATCATTTAACCCATTATAAACCAAAACAGCGTAAACTTCACTCAACTAAGGCCGTAGACAGCGCTACATTATCACTGAATAAAATTTCTAGGAGAAGTCCTCAGAAATGAATTCACTTTCCTTCCTATCAGATATATATAAAACTAACATGAATATATCATATTATAATAAGATATGTCAACTCACCCCGAAAAATGACTAGAGATAGGCCTTAACATTTAGTTCTGTTGTTAAAGTGCCTTAATTCTCATGATGGTCCATCTCGGGCAGGAAATATTCACGAATGTCTTTGTCTATTAAGACTCTTCTAGATTTATATGTTTACATACAACGCCACCCAGGACACCTGCATGACCTGATTCTACAGATGTATCGGCGTAATGCGTAATCAAGAGAGTAAGACAAAGGTTATTCTAGAGACATCAGAAGTCAACAACCGCAAGAAAGTTCCTTCAGGTAGAGAAATGCATAATATTATGAGGGCTCTAACTCGTCTAAGGGGCAAAACCCAGAGACTGACCGCGATTGTTATCTCCCCCTTGTTTCGAAGATGAAACGGTTACCCAGGCCTCAAAGGGTACCAGCCGCTCGTGATCAAAGACTAGAGCGACCAGAGAAATTTCCCCTGTTCGGACCACAGGGGCGTTTAGGTAACATTACGTTACCGCTACGCTGACTGTTGAAGAATTTTGTACTGAAAGCCAGCCAACCGTAAACAAACGCGGGTGGGGTTTGACCAGGTGAAAAGATGAAAGAAAAGAAATAAAAAATGTCCAGGAAAACAGAACATTAAAAGAGTTAATAACATATGGAACGAAATGGTAAAATAAATTATCGGTCACGTGACAAGTACCTGACTGCTCTTGAGTTAGGAAAGGCAAGGTAGCGAGGAAGGGAAAGAGTCGCCCCCATCTCTTTACAAACAAAACAACATTAATGCGGTGAAGTCTCTAACACTTAACTTCCTTACGACACTATCTGCAATGGACCTACCCTTTTTAAACTAGTTAAACTATTGGAAATTATATGTTCTCTGTTATCTTCAATGTGATCAGATCGTCACCGCAATTTAATATTTGTAGAAACCACATAATCCGCTCATTAATTGCTTAGAGCAGCTCCATGTAACAATATTGCTTACTTACTTAGTCGTTCCCCTTCTACCGTGAGGTGTAGAGGTAACAATATTACACCTAGCCATATTTGCCCTACATAACGAATGACCTTTTGATATTCTATATTTAAACAAATTATAAGTACATATTTTTCAATACTTGTCCAGCGCTTGAGGTGCTTATAATCTTACATAATCCATGTCAGCTACGGCCACGAATTCGCCGAAGGGCTATTGGTTTTTTGTTTGTCATTGAAATAACACAGGGGTTTATTCCCAGGACAAACGGCTAGACACGCTAAGAGGATTATCTTTTGTATACGCCAATCACGATCGTCAGTTAGTTGCAGGGAATGATTTAGGCTTAAGCTAAACATGCTACAGCTTAGGGCATCACAGTCTGAAGGATCTCTAACTGTGGTGTAGGCAGGTGGGGGGCCTTAGCAGCACAAAAAATTATAGTAGGAGTAAGTCTATAACGTTAATTTCGCTGGGAACAAATTTGAAGTTTATTTTGCTATAATAAATGTCTTGAAACCGAAATTTAAAGGAATATTTTTAAAGCTCTAATGGAGCAGCCCTTCCGCCCACCTCGCATGGATTTGTTTTGCATCTTGGCGACATTCTAGCCACGTTCAGTTGTTACACAGCCATATTCTCTGTTACCAATTGCCAAATAGGGCCTCCACAGCTTCCCTATAGCTTAGGGCCTCGCCGTGTCTAAATCCTGGCTTAGTCAGTTGTAATTTACGTCAGGCACCGTAATCTCTCTTGTCCCCTCAATCTTTTCTCTTGTCTCACTCGTGATCTTCTTGTCTCGTCCTATTTGTCTTTTCTTCCCCCTCTAGTTCCTAGGAGTCTGTGAAGAGACTGAGAAAGAATCGGCCTGCTGCGCCCTCAAACATGTCGCGTGCAAGGCCACAATTATGAGTCTGTACATGGGACTGTCAACCACATCATGTAAAACACATTGCCACAGAAAGCCCCCGCAAGAACGTATAAATACTTCTTCATCTTTTTCTTCTTCTTTTTTCTTTTACTTCTTTGATATCTTTTCACTCTCTGTCCTGCTGTTTTTCGTTTTTTTTTTTTTTGGAGCGAAAACACAAAAGTTTGTTTCGTAGGACCTAGTGCTCTAGTGCTTTCAAGTTTGTCTTCTTGTTGTGAAGATGGCTGTATACCGCTCCACCTATGTCCCAGTCCTGACATATGGATGCGAGTCATGGGCAATGACTACAACCCATAAAAGCCAGATCCAAACCTCAGAAATGAGGTATCTGAGGAAGGTGGTTGAAGTAACAAGAAGAGACATGGTCCGCAACCAGACGATACGTCAAGGCCTAAAATCCCACCCCCTGCAGACCCAAGTAGAACAGTCCCAACTAAGATGGTTTGGCCATGTCTGCAGAATGGGAGAAGATCGGCTACCATGACAAGCATGGGAAACAAAGAGCCAGGGATCCAGACCCCCAGGACGACCCAGAGTCCGCTGGGAGGACAACATTAGACAATCTTTGAAGGACCGAGGACTAGAATGGAACCAGGCCAGGAGGAAGACAGCCGATAGGATAGTCTGGTGCTCTCTCTTCCAAACCTCTACACCTCACGGTAGAAGGGGAACGACTAAGCAGGTAAGTAAGTTGTGATGGGAAAAAAATAAACTCTTTAAATGTAAGAGTTCAGTATATTCATCCACCCCCCTCTCCCTTTGTAAAAAAATTAAAAATCGAATTCTTTTTATCTGTACACTTGTCGCTACCTCCCTACCATTCACTCACTCCGTCTAATTAGATACAAAAATAAAGAATATTGATTTTTATTTTGCGACCGTTTATCCACAGTTCATCCAACTTCCTACATGTGCTTTGCCATTCTTCATCATTTCTCTACTCTTAAACTGATGTACTAACAGACAGATTAATTAGATGGACCACCGACAAACAACCGAGTGTGCGCGGGATGAATAGAAAATAGAGCTAACAGGCGAAAAGAAAAAAAAAATAGATAAAACTTCTCGCCCATAAAGTAATTGAATGTAATAATGCCCCTTTCATACAAGGGTAATAATTTGAATCCTAGTTTATTTGCACAAAGCGTACATCTTCGTATATGTGTACATAAATACATTTGCACAGAGAGACGGTACGTACTTGCTATTTGAAGAACTAACTTTATCTTGTCATATTTTACATAGTGACGGTACGTACTTGCTATTTGAAGAACTAATTTTATCTTGTCATATTTTAGATAGTAGTGTCTTTCGTTGAAAACTTTGTCCACGCATACAATTGTGATTGTTTAGAACAAGTCTAATTGCCGGAGCACTAATTTATATTTATAGAGAACTTGAAATGCCGTAACTGCGAAGAGCAGTTTGAAGAGATGTCGTGATGAACTGGACGCACCGGGGAACACATTAATCCAACAAGCACGTGTTTGTGTGAAGGTTAGCTTTAGAGCTCTACGAAAGTAAAATTTATGCTTAAGACATGAACAAAATGTTTAACGCATGAATCATCATCTCATCTCAGCCCGTAACCCGTCATGGGTCGTAGGGGTGCCATGGTGGAAGCATCAGCAGACAGGGTCCTCCACTGCTCTCTATCCTCAGCAATGCGTACAAGTGTGGAAAAACCGTGTCCTGCCCATTCTTTGATGTTATCAGCCCAGGATTTTCTCTGCCTTCCTCTTCTCCGTTTACCTTCGACTGTTCCCTGAAGGATCGTTTTCGAAAGGGAGTCATGACGAGTTACATGTCATAGCATTTCAGTGGGCAAGAGGTTTGCTTGAGAAATCTACGAAAGTAAAATTTATGCTTAAGACATGAACAAAATGTTTAACGCATGAATATCGTAATCCAAATCTACCAGTTTTAAAGAGATCTATTAAAATTATATGCGAATTATGCTAAATTTTGAGGAAACTAAGAATTTACAAAGATTTGGTAGAATTGCTTGCTTTCGAGACACACATCCAATTTAGCACCCCCCCAGAAATGTGTGTATCTGTCATTTTTCACGACACTATTCCCAACTGTGGAATATAGGACAGTGAACGTTCTTTTTGATTGTTCAGATACATTTTTAAAACTAATATTGTTTATCCCCGACCAGAGAGCTGCATGTATTATTTTGCAGCTATTATATATTAGCTGCTCGTATGTTCTAGGCGTTTACTGAAGACTAGAAAAGTTGAGTGGTTCATCATATACGTGTGGCAGATAAGGAGAACGGATAGTGAGAATCAAACACGGGATAGTCTAGAAAGAGTAGAAAAAGGGGATGCGCGAAAACAATGTGCATGAGACGGATTCCTAGATAGTCCGAACAGAGGTTGACAAAAACCGGTTAGACACGCTTTTCAGCACCTCAGTCAGAATCGTGAGTGAAGCAGTGCAGGTCGCATGTACCCCAGTAATAGAGGGTAGCCATGTTGAGACGACAGTGACTTGCTCAAGATTCTATGTGAATTCGTAGGTCTGCGGTGGCAGATTTGTGCAGTACACGTCTTCAACATATGTATTGTAGTATCCTGACAAGGAGTGGAAGAATGGAAGAGCGTGTTATGCTCTCATTCGTTAATATGGTACGCAGAGTGCAGTAGTTAAGATAGTGCAGTGGACCTGTTATTCGGGGCCAGTATAGAAGTCAGCTAGGTTAAGAGAAAGAGTCATTCCCCGGAGTCGTCCGGTAATTACAACCCAATAACCTGAACGTGAACAGTAATAGTTAAATAGTCAAAGCAGTTTTAAGAAGAAAGAAGATAAGCTGCAGTAAAATATAAAGAGAGCCAGATAGTGCAACGTAATACAGAGTCTACTATCATTGGCAAGTGCGCTGTATGAAAGGATGTCGACAGGACCAAATTGTTGGAGGTCCAACTAATATTACTGTTGTACAATGTAAATAATCTGTGTTCTTGTTCGAGCAGTGTTTTATATAGAAGTACCACTTAGTATTATATGACCACTCTGTGTGTTGTTTAACTCATCCATCATCATCAGCCATCGCTATCCACTGAGGCAAAGAACCTGGGTATACAACGGCCATGTGAGGTAACCACCTGTTCTAAAACTTTCAGATTATAACGGTTTTGTCTATTACCTGTCTTTTTGCTTTCTTCCATTGCATTTTAGGTCCCTATGGAGCATAAGTCACCAACAAGTACCCTCCAAGCCATGCTGTCATGTGCTTTCCATTCAAGATCTTTCCATGTTTTCCGTTCCCTGTCATGTCTGTCTTCAGTTCTCTGTTCCGCGTGTTTTTGTCAACTAATTTTCTTTATGATCAAAAATCGTGTTCTTTCTTTGTCGCGCTTCACATCTTTGACGCTCAAAATTGCTATGTTTCTACTTTGCATGAAGCTCCCTTTCTTTGTACGTTTTAATCTTTCAAGTTTTGATTGGCATCTGCCCAGCAGAATTTTTATGAAAAAATAAAAGTGTAGTAAAGTTGGGAAAACTCAATTGACGTAAGAGTTTTATGGAAAGGGAAATAATGAAGTGCGAATATAGATTGTGTTTTGTATTTGGAGGGACGAGAGACTTCAGAGCAGAGGCGGAGGCCTTAAAAACTGCAGCAGAGGTTCTAATGGCAGAGGAAATCACCCAGAGACAAGTTGTTTTCTTCACAGCCAGTAGTTGCAAACGGAGGAGCCAGAATAATGCAGACCTAAATGACCTAAGATTTGTGTTTCACAAACTATGCCTCTGCTCTGAAGTTACCTGAGAATTTTCCTGTCGCCACTGACATCTTTTTTTTAATTTTTGGTACCAGTGCTTAAGCGCAAAAGGACACCTGCACCTCTATCTTCTGTTGCTTTTGTTGCTGATCCATCTGTGTATGCATGGGTCCAGGTGATGCTGTTTTTATTCTTTTGTCTGTTTGCTGTTTTCTGTCTCGGCAAAAACTAACCTTCAGTTATGTCTTAAAGCCATGAAACAAGTAAAGACAAATCATCTAATCATTTCAACCCGTAACCCGTCATGGGTCGTAGGGGTGCCATGGTGGCAGCATCAGCAGACACTGCTCTCTATCCTCAGCAATGCGTACAAGTGTGGAAAAACCGTGCCCTGCCCATTCTTTGATGTTATCAGCCCATGATTTTCTTTGCCTTCCTCTTCTCCGTTTATTCATTTGTATTTGTCTTTCCATCAAATGCTATGATGGAAAGACAAATACAAATGAATAAAACAAGTATAAGCAAAATCAAAGTTTTAGTGTTTTTTTAGTTTTAGTTAGTGTTTTTTTAGTTTTAGTTAAAGTGTTTTATTGTTTTTACCAAAATTTACATAAAAGCATAAAATCCATATTCCATACATTATATTGTATGGCATTTAAGTGAACCTTTTATCATTCACAAGTTTATTTATTTATTTTTGGAATCCCAACTAACATAATTACCGATGTATGTTACGTCGGTCGGTCGCACGCAAAAAAGTAACTCGCGCCAAAAAAAAAAAGTGCGCAACGCACGGTGTGCAACTTGCGCGGCGTGGGTGTTATATAAAACAAATACTTTGGTTTTATTATTATTATTATTATTATTTATTCTTTCACGAAATTAGTAGCGCTTGACAAAGAAAAAGTGCGTAAAAATTGGTGTGCATGAGCGCTCACCCGATGTACAAATCATGAACACTTGAAAGTTTTTGTTAAAACCACTTATTATCAGGGAACACTCTTTGAAAACAATCCACGCACTTTCATACGAAATGTTGTCATCAAAGAACTTTTAAATTGAATCTAAAATAACATCATTCTCGCTGTCACAGCTGATCACAGTTTCTATGCAATAGAATTTATGAACAATTTATTTCCTGCTTTTTATTGCACATGATAACAATATAATATAAGTGGTTTCTAAAACTTGTTTTTGTCTTTACTTGTTCACTCTCTTTGTCTCTTGTCATTTCAGAATAGGGACTGTCATGTAATGCAATCAGCTGGTTTTCTCATTGTGTGTCCTATTCAACGCTAGCGTCAGCTCCTTACCTCCTTTTCCACTGGTTCTTTTCATGAGTTCAACATTGGAAATCTTGTCTTATCGTTTCAATTCTTCTATTTTGCCCATGCACCCCTTTATGAAAGTCTGTAACTTTTTTGTTGCTTTTGGAATGTTACAGATACGCCTCGGCATGCCTGGCAGTATTATACAGTACTCTTGGCAATAAAAGCTAGACAACAGAAACAGGCTGTGATTACTCCCTGCATTGAATAATAATGAAATCTATCCAATGTGTTTGGCTGTGGTGCACCTCTTTGCACCCCAAAAGTCAATATATGCTTCTTTTTTTTTTTTTTTGTCTGTGTGCTAAAATGAGTGGCTGTTGTTATGCAAGCACATTTAAAAGCGTACTTAAACCGTAGAAAGCACAATTAAACCCTTTCTTTATGATTGTACGTACCAACTGCGATTAATAATAAAAATTAATCCTTGCTTTGCCTGATTTTGTGTTAGGGGTCGTTACGATAGGCAGTTGTTACCATTTTTACCCCCCCCCCCCCCCCCTTTTTTTTTAAGGTCACATTTCGTCACAAATAGAAAAGAAGTAATGTAATCGAATGTAAATTAGTTAATTGGTGCAGAAAAGATAACAATCTTTTAAGTAAAATAGTATTTAATGTATCAAAAATATCTCATTTTGGCTTAATTTAATCTCAGACAATTAGAAATACATTAAATGTAAAGTAAACACATCAAAAACTTCAAGTTTTACTTATGTTTAAGTTTCATAAAATAATGTTAACCCTGAGGGCAAATTTTGTATCTTCCCTTTCATCTGTCGCGTTCCAGCATGAGACAGTGCCCAACCTTTGCCCTACATATACTACTCGTCAAACGTCAAGGGCCACTTAGAAAAACCTTGGTTGAAACCATAAAACAAATCTGATATAAACGTAATTGGTATCAGTCAAAATGGCATTTATTGAATACCAAATTGACATGTCACGTAAAGAAATGGAAACACACATTCATACGCAATGAAGCTGTGTCACCCACCTTTTCAAAAGTCACACAATAGATATTGGACAAATAGACATTTCAAAATCGGGTATGACCACCGTTTGCAGCAAGGCATTCAAGACAGCGTAGACGCCATCGAGTCCACAAGAGTCCGAAGAGTATCCTGAGGAACAGCTTGCCATTCCTGAAGCAGAAATGCAGTCAGCTGTGCAACATCCATTGGCAGGGGGTGATTTGTTGACAATCTTCGACCATCGACATCCCAGAGGTGCTCAATCGGAGAAAGGTCAGGTGAATGAGCTGGCCACGCCATCCTGATGATCCCATGTTGCTGAATAAACTCATTCACCACACGAGCTCGATGGGGTCGAGCGTTATCATCTTGGAGGATGGCATTATAACCTATGGCCTCCAGAGCAGGCTGAACAATTGGTCTCAAGATTTCGTTCTGGTATCTCGGGCCGGTCAAATTGCCTTGGATGATGTAGAGTGAGGTCCTGCCGTGTCTGTAGAAGCCTCTCCAGGCCATGACAGAACCCCTACCATAACGATCCACCTCTCGAATTGTGTCATCAGTAAATCGCTCTCCTGGTCGTCCCTAAACTCGAATCCTGCCATCATTGAATGACACAGTGAAGCGAGATTCATCAATGAAGAGAACTTGACTCCATTGTTGCCTTGTCCATCGGATGTGCTCGCGACACCAAGCAACACGGGCTCTGCGATGAGCAGGAGTAAGAGGGATTCTGACTGCAGGACGTCGAGCAGCCAGTCGAAATTCATGTAAACGTCTGCGAATGGTGCTTTGATTGACATTAACGTTTACAGTTTGTCTCAGCTGACATCTTAGAGTGGAACAAGTCACTGTTCGATGGCGCAGGGCTGACAACAAGATGTACCGGTCATCATGTCTATTGGTGCATCTAGGGCGACCTGGCCGGTGGCGATCCTCTACACTTCCTGTGGCCTGAAATCTCTCAAAAATTCTTTGGATAGTAGAGTGTGACACTGCAAGCCGTCTAGCAACCTCACGGACAGATAAACCACTTTCAACCCACGCTATAGCCCTCATTCTTTGTAAGGTGTCAAGACTTCTTCTCTGTGGCATGATTTTTGCATGTGATGAAACTACCCTAAGTCTGCTGATTGTAAAACAAATTAAGAGTGAACTCTGTTCAAGAAAAGTCGCCATTGCACGTGGAATGTCAATCAGCACGATTACTTCACCTGTTTGGTTCTGCGGAAGTTTGAAAAAACAGATTAAAAATGTGAATTTATGGTCAGCAAACCAAATTGCACGTGATCACCATGGTTGTCGGTGAGTTGTTTTTATGCTTAACGTGCATAGAGGACTGTCAGAGGAAGATATTGCACTCATTTTTACTAAAAACTTCCTTCATTTAATCATTCCTATGCGCTTATATAAAAGTGTATTGAAAATAATAAGGTGGCCCTTGACTTTTGACGAGTAGTATAGTTGAATGCATTTTCATTAGTTTTGCTACCAAAAATTAATCGTTCACACGTAGACCAGCCCGAATGCCGTCTTTCAACTTGTTCATCTTTGGTGTCTTTCATCTCATCGGACTGTTATCGAGATGGTGATAACTTGTTATTGCTTTTTTTTTAAAATCTAATTTTAATCAACTAGAATTTACTCATCTGCATTTTGTTTTTTAATGTACACATATATATATATATATATATATATATATATATATATATATATATATATATATATATATATATATATATATATATATATATATATCTATCTATATATATATATATATATATATATATATATATATATATATATATATATATATATATATATATATATATATATATCCTAAGAAAAACTCTCCGAATCTTTTGGCCGAACATCATCACCAACCAAGATCTCCTTACTCGGAGCAAGCAAGAGGACATGCACACCATCATAGCTGGCAGACGCTGGAGCTGGGTTGGCCATGTTCTCAGAAGAGACCCCGATGCCATCACAAGAGCAGCTATGCTATGGACCCCTGAAGGAAAACGAAAGAGAGGCCGACCAAAAACAACTTGGCGGAGGATTGTGGAGGCTGAGATGCAAAGAATGAACCAGAGTTGGGGCACTGTACGAAGGATGGCCGCCGACCGAGCAAAGTGGAATCAATTTGTTGTTGCCCTACAAGACGCCACCAGGCGTAATGGCCACTGACTGCTTTGACGGTCGGCGGCTAAGGATCAAAGAAGAAGATATATATATATAATTTTAAAAAAATAATTTAAACCAGTTAAGGGTTATAACAATGATCAGATATTTCAGTTGAGATTATAATATAGATATGTCGACCACAAGGGAGTTGTTAACAATTCCAGAGACAAGTAGACTAAGAGGACGGAGGTAATAACATCGATTTTATTCCAACGATTTATGAAAGAAGGGATACTAACTCGCACTTTTTGTGTGACGTCACATTTCTTCAAACCACCTTCCCCTATCGTCACACAGTTTTGACCCCTGAACACCCCCCCCCTTCCCCCTTTGTGTAACGGCATATGTATACGAACCCTTACTCATCCGAACCCTTACTCATCCGTTGCTAACTTCGACTACCTCTTCTCTAGGTTATAAAAGTTACTACTTACATTTTATTTATTGTTTGTTCTCGCAGTTTAAGAGAGAATTGTATTTTCAGTACGGGCTTACAGCTTAACTGATTGTTCGCCTATATTTATTTCTATTTTATTTATCACTATTTGTCACTTCTTCTCTAAGTTATATCCAAAGTTAAGGTAGTCCAATAGTAGATATGCCGTAGTGGACTGAGTGTTAGAGATTTACCTTTCTCATTGCTTTAGCCTTCTTTAACTAAAAAACCTTAAAGTCAGGTACCCGTTTACAGCTGGATAGGCTGGAGCGTGATGCCACCGCGTTTCTAACCCGGAACCTTTGCTGCGAGAGGCCAGCGCTCTAACCACTCTGCCAATCGGACGCTCGTATCCAAATTATTATTAACCATTATTGTTCATTCGCCCATCATTGTGGAAGTTATTTACAATCTATGGTTTTCCAACAAAATATGTGAATATAATCAAAGCGCTATATGACAATGCAAGATGTTGTGTTAGAACAAATAAAGGGAATACAGAATGGTTTACAGTAGAAACAGGGGTGAAACAAGGCTGTATTATGTCACCACTACTTTTTGGAATAGCTATTGATTGGGTTATGAAAAACTATACCCCAAACCAACAATTAGGTATAAAATGGACAGATGGAAAGTCCCTGGAAGACCTTGATTTTGCAGATGATTTAGCATTCTTAAGTCCAACACCCAGACAGGCCCAAGAAGCAGTAAATAATCTGTGTCATCTCTCGGTTAAAATAGGTTTCCAAATAAATGCCTCTAAAACTAAAGTTATGAACTTTTCTAACGAGACCTTCGATATCATCCTGAACGGGAAAAAACTACAGAAAGTTGAAAGTTTCAATTATTTAGGCAGTAAAATGACTCAGGATGGTGACACAACAAGAGACATTCATACTAGAATTGCTTTGGCAGCTAGCGCCTTCAATAGATTATCTAACATTTGGAAATTACGATTACTGAATATACATACCAAGCTTCGCTGTTTAATTCGAATGTTATCTCAGTGTTAACATACGGCTGTGAAAGTTGGAAAATAACAAAATCATTGGAGAACAAGCTGAATACATTCGAGAACAAATGTCTTAGAAAACTCATGAACATCAGTTGGAAAGAATTCAAGACTAATCGACAAATAAGAGAAGACTCTAGGCAGAAATATGTCTCCGACTATATAAGGAAAAGACGATGGTCATATATCGGTCATGTCCTACGAATGCAAAACAACAGAATACCACTACAGGCGCTCACTTGGGTTCCTGAGGGTAAGAGGAAAAAAGGAAGACCAAAAGAAACACTTAGAAGAACAATAATAAGAGAAGGAAGAACGTTGGGCCTAAATAATGTGCAAGAGCTAAGAGGAGTGGCGTCACAACGAACAACCTGGAGAGCACTGGTTTCTGCCTTATGCGCCGTGTTTGGTGCTTAAAGAATGTATTATTATTATTATTGTTCATTAGCTGTCAATTATGTCTTCGTCCTCATCCTAACTATCCAGCATCCACTTCATAAATAAGAATGGATTCCACGTATACCGTGTGAGATTTGTATTCTAAATTTGGTGATAGCCATATGCGCTTTCTCTGTTCCTTATTTGTTGGGCACCTTTGAAGCAGATGTTAAGGGATACCATTCCTGGAAAAACTCTATACGGAGATATCAACAGCCTCAAGCCGACCACTGCTTTCTTTGAACATATTCAAACTGACGTCTGATGGTGATCCAAGAAGAAGAATAACAAGTATTCTAACTGTAATAGTCAGAATACTGTTTTATTTTAGTTATTAAATCTTGTTGCTGTTTTTTTTAATTCAGTCTTTGGATCAACTTCTGTTTTTTATAACTGTAAATAGACTTTCTCAAGTACAAGTATTTCTTCAGAACTATTAGTTTTTAATGTTATCTAGACCGAGGACTACTTATTGACCATTTTTGAACTTTTTTTATTTTGTTCCAGGAAGAAATTATATATAATAAATTTTTTTGTCAGGTGACAGCTATTTCTTCTTATTTTGAAAATTGTTTCGTGTATATTCATTTGATTCTGGCTTCTGTTACTTCATCTTCAGGCTTTTGTAGTTCTTCAGTCCAGTATGGTTTGTAATTCGTTCTTGCCCCTCTGAGAGTGGCCTCTGTCGTAAATTTAGATAGGTTTGAAAGATATTTATGGTCCCGCCTGAGTAGAGTGGATGGTGATAAGTACGTGAGAAATAAAGGTGTGATAAATAGATTTCACGAGTGAATAGTTTAAGGAGAAGATCTGTCTCTGGAATGAGTAGTTTCTCTAGTCCAGCATATCTATACGACTATCTTTTGTACCAGACAATCTTGCCCCTCCTTATACCTAGAAATATAAGTTTAACTACACACACACACACACACACACACACACACACACACACACACACAACTATGTGACAACAAGACACACAGACGTGAAAACTATGGTTAATTGGGTATGGGTCTGACCAACACACAAAGTTAAGTTTTCTTTGTTGTTTATTATCATTAAACTTGACAACATCGAATATCTAAAGAAAGATCAAATAAAAATCAGAATTACATACATAGGAAAATAACAGAATAAATGTGCCCTCCCCCTCTGTAGAAAAGAACCCAAAATAGTAAATAATCCAAAGGTCAAAGGTTAGCACTATGTTACAGAATAGGCAGTAAGGTAAACAACAAAGTTCCTACTAAGTGCTACTCAGTAAAGTAAACAATTTTAAAAGCAAAATAACCAGGTTGGTACAAGTTACCGTAACAAGAAAAATATTCACTCTATCATTCGTGGCCACACACTTGCTCCTTACCTACTCTTGGTGATGTTCCCTTGGACATAAAATTATCTTGAATATATATATATATATAGATAGATAGATAATGTCATTGTTCAGTGCCAAATTTGGCCCCAGTCCATCCTTGACAATAAATTAATAAGGTGGACGCCAATTTTGGTGGTTTATTCCTGGGTATACAAATGTCACCTCGAATAGTTGGTGTAGGAAAACCAGAGATCTTGTGGTTCACAGTAAACCGAGAAAAATACTTCCAGTATTGTGAAACATCTGGTTGCTAGAACTGTTAGTATTGATAAATGATGATGATGGTAAATCTTATTGGCTGGCTCTGTGGTAAGTGCCGATATTGAAACAGCGTAACTTTCTGGATAAATCCGATGATACGACTGTCAAAAGTCAAGTGTTATTATATTTCACAACCCAGTGGGCTGATAAAATTTAACAAATTATTTCTGGGATATACATGTGCAGTTAAATTTACCATTTAAAATGTCAATTGTCTCTTTGGCCAATCCTGTTCACAAATGTAAGCCAAGAAGAAAGACAACATTAATCAAATCAGTAAATGAAGAAAAAGCACCAAAATAGACCGCTGGCCGCTCTTGATCAGGTCTGCTAGAAATAAACGAGACATTTATGAAAAAAATGCTACTATTCTATATATACACGGACGGGGACAAGACGATCTCTTTCCCACTCCGTCAGTTCTGATTAACGTTAAAAGGCACTTTATTTAAAACTATGCGGTCAGTTTTTCGCCGGCGCTGTACTTTCAGGTCGGACGAAGGTATGCACCCTTCCCGCCCCTTTGCGCGCGCGTTAACGATCAGCTCACAATGTAAATTATTATTCAATTATCCATACGCGCTATTAGATTGTCGGCGTCTGTTTGTTATCGTATGGTATTAAATAATAGTCACTTATAATAACTACACAAAAATGAAACAAACGTGAATTCTTTTGTCCCTTATCAGTCGCGCCTAGTGTATTAATTAGTCACTAAAACGTCTCTTCTTGTGTGAGGAAGCCGGTGGTAAAATTAACATTAAACTGAACAACTGGTAAAATTATCTACGCGTTATTATTTCACTGGTCTTAATGCTAGAAAATCACAGTAAAATTTTAACACTTTAACGCTTAAGCACAAATTGATATTACCAGAAAATCCGAATGAAATCCCCACGAAATGCTATTAACACATTTTCCACAATGGTTCTAGACTACGTGTTTAGACTATCCGAAAAATTATGCGCGACAACTGATATCTGGTTTGGGAAGCCCCAGTTTATATATCATCATTGGTATTATGATCTCTAGAGGATGTTAATTTTCACACTATTGCGAATAGCAGAAATTAGAAACCTACGTTCCCAAGATAAAAGGTTTTTCACGGTCGCTCTGTCGGCATTGCTAATCGACAACAGAGACTTAAAACCGTGTAACGGGTTACTATGAGATTTAGTCCGCTTCTGCAGATCACAGAGTTAACTCCCCCTGAGTGTACGAACATCAAAGGGTCATCAGGAAAATATTTCTGCCCGAGCGTCTCACTTCAAAAGGTCCGGTGTTATTCACGAGCGGTCTGTCTGATATCCGATGATTGACAGATCAGCTCGCGTGAGAAACTCATGTAAACAAACGTGGTTCGCTCCCTGTTATGACTGGCAGGTCACGGAAGTTGGTAAACAACTTCGTTTGTTTACGTCTTAAAGAAAAGAGGCGTGGATTAAAAATGAGTAAACGCAGGCTGTCAATTCATGGCTTTGCTAGCGAATCATAGAACGCCAACGAAGTCACGAAAGACTGTCAGATACTGTGGGCTATATTTCCATTATACGCCAATGCCTCGTTGGCTGCTTGAAGTATAGCTCTGTTAAGGCTTGAAATTCAGGACAATAATTTATGTAAAAACATAACGGTTACTTTCAGCAGTTGTCTCAAGCTGGCATCATGGATAAAACCAGGATTGAAGTTGATAGTTGCAACCAAGGTGGAGTGGGTTCAGGACGCCGACACTTGGGAGTCATGATCCAAGTGGACTCGTCCCCCCATCAGAATGAAAAGAAGACAAAGGGCCGAAACACTTGTTCAACGGGGGACCACTTCTGATGATCATTTTACCTCCTGTTTTATCGCTCTGTACGGAGTTTCTTATCAGGTTTTGAACCATAATTTTCATTAGATACAAGTGATGATACAAAAATTTCAAAATAAGAAGTAACATTGTAATCATCCTATGTCTCATCGTTAAAAGTAACAAGTGTCCGTCTAGTAGTTCTGAAGTATGTGTTCATAATTTCTGTTGTTATTGTTATTTTCGTTAGTCCTTCCTGTTCAATCTTAGGATCAGCGCCTCCGATACTAGTAATGAGCGTATCGAAGTATTTGTTCTGGCCTGTTTGTTCACAGAATGTACCTTCACTCGCTTCTCCATCACCGCGGCGCTCTGCTACGTAGCCGTCTAAAAAGGAAAATCGATGCTATCAATATTAGAAATCAATTCTCTATTCTGTTCGCTTCTGTTCATATTTACTCTACTTCTTTATTGTTTAGCCTTGTCTGATTTTTTTGCCACGGTAGCTTTTATTGTTTTGTATTGTTTTTTTTTATTTTTTAATGACACTTCTTTCCCCCATGTATCCCAGCGAAGTCTTTTGCAAACAGTTTTAGTTGTCATGTCATTATCACTACGAACGTTTTATTGGTAATATACCACATATGCTATTTATATGGAACTTTTTAATTACTTCACTTTTTATGAAAATCAGTACACGTCACTTTTTATGAAAATCAATACCCGTCACTTTATATGAAAATCAATACACGTCACTTTTTATGAAAATCAATACACGTCACTTTTTATGAAAATCAATACAAGTCACTTTTTATGAAAATCAATACACGTGACTTTTTATGAAAATCAATGCACGTCACTTTTTATGAAAATCAATACACGTCACTTTTTAATGAAAATCAATACACTTCACTTTTTATGAAAATCAATACACGTCACTTTTTATAAAAATCAATACACGTCACTTTTCAAAGGTCTTTCTAAGTATGCCACTTTTAAAAACACTTTTATATAATTTGATATAAGCGTTGTTTCGGTGTATCAAAACTTTGTGACCTTGGTTCACTAGGTTTCAGATGACCTTGGAAGTTGAAATTTTGGACACGAACTTCTATGAAGGTACATTTTTAATCTGTCAAAATTTGAAGGAACTTCGAGTGACCTGTCCTGGGCCGCGCCATACATAAATTAAAGCCAAAAAAGTAATAGAATATTTACAAGATGACAGTTGTGAAAGGACCACAGAAATTGGTGACGTTTACATAAACGTATGACCATGATCACATAATTTAGTGACGTACACAAAATTGTGGAGCCGCGGTAGCATAGTGGTTAATGCACTGGCTTCCTAGCTCAGTGGTCTATGGTTCGATCCCCAGATGAGGTGGGATTTTTTTAGGCCACAAACGGCTCCTGAATCGACCCAGCCCCAAATGGGTACCAGGGCAACTCTGGGAAGGTTAAGGCGGCCGGCGTGATGCTGACCACATCACCTTCGGCAGTATCCTTTCTTTTTCGCCGACGGTCAAGAAAATATGGGCCTAACACCATATTCCCAATATGCCTCAATGGGCGTGTAACGGGATCCTTTCCTTTACTTTACACAAAATTGTGAACAGGAGCACAGAACCTGCCATTTTTGGTGCATTTTAAAATTAAAGTGTGTCGCCTAAAGCTTGTTTTTACTTGACTTATTAAGGTTCTTTCTACAAATATATCACGTGATTAGGGTCTTTCTACGTGTCATTTTAGGGGACTTTGTGTGTATTGAAACCAATTTAGTAGACTTTCTGTATGAATTACTATTAGGTGGCTTTCTGTTTGGATCAGCATTAGGGGACATCCTGTATGGATCAGTATTATGGGACTTTCTCTATGAATCAGTATTGTGGGACTTTCTGTATGAATCACAGTTAGGGGGCTTTTTGAATCAGCATTAGGGGGACTTCCTGCATGGATCAGTATTATGGGTCTTTCTCTTTGAATCAGTATTATGGGACTTTCTGTATTAATCAGTATTACGAGACTATCTGTATGAATCCTTATAAGGAGGCTTTCTGTTTGAATCAATATTAGGGGACTTTCTGTATGAATCAGTATTACGGGACTATATATATGAATCACTATTAGGGGGCTTTCTGTTTGAATCAGCATTATGGGACTTCCTGTATGGACTTTCTATATGAATCAGTATTAGGGGACTTTCTGTATGAACCAGTATTAGGGGACTTTCTGTATGAATCACTATTAGGGGACTTTCTGTATGAACCAGTACTAGGGAACTTTCTGATGAATCAGCATTAGGTGACTTTCTGTATGACTCACTATTAGGTTGCTTTATGTTTTGTTACGATGGTGTCTTTAGATGCTTAACACCCACCGTATGCTCGGGTTCATGGGCTCTACTACGGTAAACTTCAACACAGTACACACTGATACTTGCATATGCGTAAGTCATCGAATAACACGATGTGTACAGTACAACAGTACCACAATTTATTTTACGAAACAAGTGATGAGATTCACAGTACATCTACAGCAACAATAATATCCTCTGGTCGGTCAAACATAAATTAGAAACTCATGAGTGGTGTATCCCCGCCTCTACACCCACGCCCATACTCCAGTATTTCTCACAGCCCTCGTGTATCTCTAGAGAACTGAACTAAATCACAGAACTCCCCGAATCACACAGAAACGGTAGCTGTCGACGATCTTCACAACTGTCCTTGCAAAAACACATCTCGACACTTCAACATCTCTCGGCTGACTCCCCCAAACTTTAGCTATCCCAGCCAACTCACTGTTAGCTCACTCACTCACACCTAAAACACGAGAACAGTGACCATACCTCTCTCTGCCACACATAAATCCTTCACACCAGTGAACACAACAAACTCACAACAATAAATAACCCATACTCCTTCCGATTCCCTACCCACAATATTTCCAGTTACTACTGTTAACACAACATGTATGAATCAGCATTAGGGGACTGTCTGTATGAATCAGCATTAGGGGACTGTCTGTATGAATCAGCATTAGGGGACTGTCTGTATGAATCATTATTAGGGGACTTTCTATAAATTTTGCCTGTTAGGGAATTTGATAATTTGTATACACGAAAATGTCCCGTATGGTACTCGGGGGTCTCTGAACAGATAAAAAGAGAAGTGGACTACTCCGCACTCAGGCACGTAAAAGGTAAAGAATCCCATTACACGCCCATTGAGGCATATTGGGAATATGGTGTTAGGCCCATATTTTCTTGACCGTCGGCACACTAGGGGTGATGTGGTCAGCATCACGCCGGCCGCCTTAACCTTCCCAGAGTTGCTCTGGTACCCATTTGGGGCTGGGTTGACCCAGGAGCCGTTTGTGGCCTTAAAAAAATCCCACCTCATCTGGGGATCGAACCATAGACCACTGAGCTAGGAAGCCAGTGCACTAACCACTATGCTACCGCGGCATGTCGTACAAGGCAAATAATAAGGTTCTGCGCCGGGCTGGAGTACTCGATCATGTAAACCTGCCCAATAAACCAGTGCGGCATATTTGAAGTATGGCATTGTTGACGCTTACCTGGTGAGATATTCAACTCAACGGCCAGCGGTATTTGTGAGAAAAGTTACAGGTAAGAAAGAAATATCGTACTTGTTTGTAAAGAATGTTCATTGTGCCACTTCATCTCGTGTTATTAGAGCGTTTTACAGTATTGTTACTATAGAAATGCTACATAAACATTACTAGCATTACTAGGAAGTCAAGATACCAGTGACATTCATATCAAAGATAGTTTTTATTATTTTTTTTTATTTTGACATTTCCTCATCGTTATCATCATCATCATCATTGTCGTTGTTTTTCTTTTGCACTTCTTATGAAGCACGGTCCCACCACTGTAGTTGGGCCCTTTGCAGGAAAACCTGCTTCAAGCAGTCACGTGCTCTTGCAGCACTAAATAAACTTTCTTGAACATTATTCAGAAAAAAAAAAATTGTATACATTTCTGGTACGTAATGAGAGCCACGCCATGACTAGCGCGACCCCGGATATGTAATACGATATGTTTTCTCATATATACATTTGATTACTGCGTTTTTTCTTACATCATTATTTTGGGGTTTCCACTCATGTTAGCGCCCGATTAAAAACCTTAAAAATGCCGGGGGTGGAGGCGAGGAAGAGTTAAAATCTACCAGGATCCACTTATGTTAAATCTCTGAATCTTTGTCTACAGTTAGTAGTTGTTAACGCTAAAGCAAAAAATGTGACTCTCTGTGGGCTTAAAGGTCGTTGTTGTGTAACAAAAATAATAATAATAATAATAAATTCTTTAAGCGCCAAACACGGCGCATAAGGCAGAAACCAGTGCTCTCCAGGTTGTTCGTTGTGATGTGACTCTCTGTGGGCTTAAAGGTCGTTGTTGTGTAACTAGGGCTGCTGGGCTTCTTGCTCTTTTACAGCCAATACCAAGTTGAAGACTCCTTGATATTATCTACTGTCGTACGGTAGGTTAATTGGTTTACTGGGCCCAGTCTAAGTAAAGGGTAAAAGTTGACTGATATACGAGAATGTATAAAAAAATAGATTTCGCAGGTGGTAGGTTGATGGAAAGATATGTCTCTGGAGTGAGTAGGCTTCTCTCAACCAGCCTATCCGTACAACTATGCTTTATTATAAAACAGTCTTTGCCTCCCTGTCTAATGAAAGAACAGGGTAGTCTACACACACACAAAAATATGTGACAACAGTGACACACAAATGTGAAAAAAACTAAGGATAAATGGGTATGGGTCTGACCAACACACAAAGTTAAGTTTTCTTGTTGTTTATTGTCACTAAAACTGTTTTTACAAAATAAAGTTACTCAAAGATATACGATAATAGAGATATACCACCCAGTTATTACAGTCTGATAGATCACCTTTCTTCGGTAACTTTACAATAATACTGTCTTTCCATTGTTGTGGTGGTTGTTCTTCTCTCCATACTTCATTTATAATATCTAAAATTCTCAAGCGGTTGTTGTCAGAAAAGCATGTACATATAGAGGAAATAAAGAAGAATGGTGCGCCTTCACCGTATAGGAAAAATAACCCAAAGAAAATATTTACCCAAAGGTTGAAGGTGAGCACTAGGTTTACAGAATAACAATATTGGTACAATAAAAGACCAAGTAAAGTCAAACCAACAAAGATTAATAGATAATTTCCAGCAACAATAAAATCAACACACGCGCTCTCATTCATGTGGCCACCTCTCACACTCTTACCTATTTTGTATTTTTTTCCCTTGGGTCTGTGGTATCCCTTGGTACATTTATTCCATGAACATAAACCCTACTGTTTCTGTTGACTAATGTATCATCCCAGCTGTCGAGGATACAAATTGGCCCCAATTCATCCCAAAAAACTAATGAGGTGAACGCCGAATAAGTTTACTTCCACGATAAATCCTGGTGACGATATGAGTCATAAAGGGGTGTCTTCACTGTTCTAAAAAAACTAGCACTGTTCCTCCGATGGGTGCACAGGGGAATGTGATTCTAGATACAGGAACTACAACTGAATAATTTCGTTGCGACAACTCTTGCAGTATTGAGAGCGGGCGGGGAAAACAGTCATGTTTCCCGCTCGGCTTAAACGTCTATTTGGATATGTATAGGGTTTACTACAAGTATTGAATATGTGATGGTCCTTGGTGTTTACCGTTTTAAGAGAGGGGAACACTTTTAGAAAATCTGGAAAAATCCGGTTGTTACAAATGATGATAATGGATTTTTTATCGGCCGACTCTTTGTCAGAGTGCCAGTCCTGCACAGTGTATATTTTAGTACTCCACTTGGATTACAACTGTCAAGTGTTGGGAAAAATAACAATAATGCTTCAGGTATACACCACTGTTGGCTGATAAAATAGTATGCTGGATTTGGTAAGTCCAGTATTATAGTCATACAGTATCTCGGCTTGTACACGCTTAACCATGGAAATGGAAAAGAAAAAAGAAAAGACCGCTGGTTCGTCCACTTGGGATCAGGTCTGCTAAAATACAAGAAACAATATTATGGGAAAGTGCTACCACTCTATTTAAATATAAATATGTATAGACGGGGACACGATAGTCTCTCCTCCGCTCTGTCAAATCCTTACGAATTTAAAAGATACACGGTGTTTTTCCCTACTCCTTACACACAGACACAGCTGGACGCGGAGGTGGGTCAGACTGAGTCAATGAAGACTCTTCCGCCTCTTCTCGCGGCTGGCAGTCACACGCACAGTGTGTTATTTATTATTTTCTTCTCACAATGCGCCACTTACAAATTATTACCTATCATTTAGTATCTAGTAAATTGTCGGTGTCTGTTAATTTGTCGTATGGCATTTAAAAAATAATAGGCGTTATAATAACAATAATTAAAATCTGGTTAACCATCTACACTGTAAACACAAATTACCGTCTCGTCTCAGCTAGGTAGCGGTGGGAACGTGGTCTAACATTTTAATTGAATTTCTGGTTATGGAAATCGCTACGCGTTATTTTATTTAATGCGCCTTACTAGCAAGGAAAATATCCAAGTGCAGTATTTAACTGTATGTTTAAAGTATTTAAGTGTTCAACTTTAAATGCAATCACTGTAAAACACTTCTAACACTTAGCACTATTTACCAGAAATTCCAGAAGAAAAAAAATCTCCACAAATCACGTTTTAACCAATAATCCAAAAGAAATGGTTTATGGCTGCGCGCTAGATTCTTCTCAAATTCTGAGTGACCACACATAGATGGGTTATAGAAACAGTAGTATATATATCATTAAATTTTCCTTGATCTCTAATGCGTTATTTCGCGCTCCTGTGTGAGACAAAATTCAGAAGCTAGAGGTATCAAGATGAAAGACTTCATGTTTCGGTCTTCCAGAGTTTCTCGTCTGGAGCTTTGACCGACATCACAAGACTTTCTGTTCACTAGCGCGTTTCCTTGTAGGATGCCCGTGTTCCCAGATCAAAGGGTATTGGGGGTTGTGAATTTCCCCTGAGCAAACTTCAAAGACGTCTGTTATGTGTCTCTCTCTTACGTGCTGTCTGTCAAGTATTATATGATTGACAGATAAGCTCGCGTGAGTGGAACGCGGTAAAACGAAGCGTGATTTGTTTCCTGTTATGACTGACAGTTCAAAGAAGATTGTAAACACAGCGTTGGGTAGTGTTTAAAGAAAAGAAGGCGGGGACAAAATGGTACGTTGCAGAAATAGACGGTTGGTAAAATGCATGTTTAGCTAGCAAATCAGAGAGCAGCTATAAGGTTACAATAAGCTGTCAGATTACTGTAGGCTATTTTCCAGTACACGTCACATCTACACAGATCTAGGGTTTTCCTGTGGCTTTTCTGGCATTCTGAAAATGCTGAGTTGAAGTCATGAACTCCAGTTTCTCCAGCTTGGTTTGCATTTAAAGGATCGTCATACATTGTCCCAAGCTAGCAGCAAGAAGCGCATGTCATAATGTGCATCCTCCGCCAACAAAGGGGGCTCTCCAACTATGCAGAGCTAAAATACTGTACTCTGGTCCTGGGCTATCCCAAGAAATTGTCACGTCCTGCACAGAGTCACTTCTCAGCTTCACTCCCTATCACTGAGTCCATGAGACCCTCCTGCATGCAGTCAACCAGGTCAAAGCAATAGAATCACATATGAGGCTCAAGTGACGTCTCCAAGCTTAGTGTGCAATGCTGGGTTCTCAACATGTTTCACCAGAGGGGGAATCCCTGGAAGTGTGGGGATGATAAATAAATAATTCACTATTTCTCCCGAGTGCCTGAAACATACCTAAATGGATGCGTTATTTATTTACTGTGATGCATTGAGGCATATCTGGAGTCTCCTTAAATGACCACCAGCTATGCACAATGCTGCGATATATGTACGTGGAAGTGAACCTATGTCTGTGAGGCTAATTACACCCTCATTGACTTTTGAAATCATCCACACACTTCCAGGGATTTCCCCTGTGGTGAAACTTGTTGAGAACCCAGCATTGCTGTATTTTAACTCTGCATAGTTGGAGAGCCTCCTTGGATGGCGGGGAATGCACAGTATGCCATGCACTTCTTACTCCCAGCTTGGGATCATATGTGACGATCCTTTAAATGCAAGCCAAGCTGGAAAAACTGGAGCTCATGACTTCAACTCAGTACATTTTAGAATGGCAGAAAAGTCACAGGAAAAGCCTAATCTACAGTGTAGATAATACCAAGGACTCTTCAACTTGGTATTGGCTGCTAAAAAGTTAGACGCTTAGCAGCGCTAGTTAAACAAAAACAATTTACTGTGAGCTCAGGAACTTATTTTCTGTTGAATCTATGGTCTCTAAAGTTAGAAAAGGATACAGTGACGTTTTATTTGTCAGACTTTGTCATTGTTTACAATGGTAAACAGTAATTTCAACGAGAGAAAAACATGATATTACGAAATCTAGGCCGAAAACTAGCAACTTGACGGCCTGTTTGGCCTACCTCTGTTGATGGTAGACTAACACGCAGACAACAAAAATAAGTAGGGAACACAAGAAGTATTGAAGGGACAAAAAAAAACATGATTTAGAGATCAACTTGTATTATAAAATTCAAATGCTTTTTACAAAATGGAAATAAATAAGAAAGGAATTTTCCTTTCCACAGTAGTGTCGTGGTTGAGTTAGAGTGTAGAGTATTTGTCGAGTTGGACAATAGTATTGAAATCGACAAGGGATAGTGGACTGACAGAGTTATAGCTTACACATAGATAAAGTGTAATAGGAGGTGGACTTGAGACAAACCTGGAGAAGAGTTATTTAAGTTATTACTCTCTCCAAGCCTCAACTCACTTATACTGTCTAAGCACCTCCTGCTCTCACTCTTTTCTCTTATCAATTATAGAGATTATAGTAAAGAGCTAAAACAAGTTAATTATGGATGAAAGGGTCGTGAACAGCGCATTAATAAATGTGTAAACTTTATTAAAGAAGAAAAGCATGGAAAATAATGCATCTCATTGTGACGTAATGTTATTAATAAGAGTGGCCGAGTAGAAGACTAGACACGTAAATTTAGTCTACACAGGTATATCCCAGTCTCGGAGAAGAGTACTGGTGTAAGGATGGCACAGGTATAGCTATAGCTGTAAAGAGCACACGTCTGGATGGAATTAGTATGGATCAAGAGCTCTAGAGTGCTATCGTCACCTAACTATACTGTGACAACAATAATACAGCAAAATATAACTGTCAACAATAAGAAATTGACAAGTCATAAAATTACAATTTACTGAATTATTTATTAATGTACATCTAGTTTCTTCTTTCTCTTTTGAAAATCAGAAGATCTCAATTAAAATGAAAAATACCAAAAATCAACAATATTTATAACTGTTTACATAAAGTTCATGTCTAAGTTAATCCTAAAGTTTTTTGCCTGCACTGGGTTAACACAGATTGCACTTCTCATCACTACACGGTCTCTTTTGGGATCTCACAGAAGGTTTTGGAATATTAACACTTAGGACTTAGCTTTACAGTCCTGGACAATGTCTGGTAACACACGAGTGTAGTTGGAATACAGCTTCTTGGATCTTATGTTTGGCTAGCCAAGGAATGATGGAGCCAAAACACTTGAACTCCGTCGCACACAGTATACGTTGAGTGGATGGTAGTTTCAGATCAGGCTGTTCCAAACTAGACCAGTAAACCTGCAAAATATGTAGCATGTGGCTAGTCCTTGTGTGGTGATTTCTCACGGGTCTGCGTGTTGTGAGGTGATGTGTTCAGTGTATGCTTATAGGTATGGCATAAGTTCTGGTTCAATGGCAGTGTATAGGCAATGACAAGTCTAAGTGATTACATGTTCAAAAATACATAATACAATTTCTATACACAGTCATGATGCTGCATTTTCCTTCTACAGTCAGTTTGAATTTCAGTCATCAATAAAACAATGTTATACAACATAGGCCTTCCCTTAGTTCTGCCTTTCCATTCCTGCGCCATCTCTGTTATGCATCCTGGTCCTTGCCTCATTCTCCATTTTGAATTCAAATGTTGTCTCGCAGTTTAATTTAATTATCAAACCTGTAAAAGAAGCATTTGCATACATACATACATACATATATATTCGTAATATTACATACCCCTTTTAGGATAAATCAGAAGTAGAACTGACTGAAGGCTTGGCAAACGTTCAACTGCCCGGCATAACAAATAGGAATGGTCTCGCTCAGGTGTTGATTCTTCTCTCTCTCTCTGCCTTCAATTCGTCTCTCTTCCGAGGTTTTAATTTTGCGTGTGTAACCTGTCTGCCACGATTCCTCTCTATTTATACACAGCCAGCGAGCGAGCGAGAAAGCATCTCACGTCTGCGGCTAAAATGTTCGTTCCAAACGGCTCGCGCAGCGGTTTTGTGTTTTCTTATTTTCTTCCTCCTTTCC
Source organism: Oreohelix idahoensis (assembly GCA_024509875.1). Taxonomy (NCBI): domain Eukaryota; kingdom Metazoa; phylum Mollusca; class Gastropoda; order Stylommatophora; family Oreohelicidae; genus Oreohelix; species Oreohelix idahoensis. Next base: position 186,517 of record JAMPIV010005629.1, on the reverse strand, counting down.
GTTCCTTTTATCTTTTGTATGGATCAAGTGTGTTGATACCTTACTTTAATTGTACCATCAACAGCTTCTTTCCCTCCAATAATTTCCTCTATTGGGTTTGTCTTAGAATTTATATAATTTTTCAAAGAGGCTTAACTTGACAAAATATGATGAAGTTGTATGTTCTCAAGCTTCTATCTTCTTTTTGCAACAACAGTGTAATTAGTCGTTTGAAAGGAAATAAATGTGGACTTCTCCGCTCCTAACGATACTATTATCAACTCTTTCTGATCATTCCTTCTTTTTATATGAATTGTTTTCGTTAGCCATCAAAAACAAATATCGCTTCGTTTTATGTAGCCCGTACACAGTGCTAGAAAATGATAGAGAGAGAGGCACTCGCGTCCGCTCGGTTTAAACGTATCAGGAACCAAGAATTTGCGTATTTTTTTTCTCACCACGCGACACTCATCATACACAGCATAAAATTCATCAATAATCATCAATAACCACAATAATGCAAATACACACCCACAAACACACACACCATCAATCATAAAACCTGTAGAACACAGAGAAATGAATAACCTGAGTGTCAGTCCGTCCGCTTTCGTGGGACCAAATGTAATAGTTCCAGAAAAGTGTCTTACATGTAGATCCTTCAAGGCGAGTGAATAAGCCTACAAAACTTTCCTTGTTGGTGCTATCATTGGTGACCTCTAATTGCGCGAGGTGGGCTGGAAGACTCTATTTATCTTCTGCTGACCAAATAAACAGACTAAGCGACAGCCTGTCCGCTTTCGTGGGACCAAAGGTGCTAGCTCCAGAAAAGTGTCTTACATGTAGATCCTTCAAGGCGAGGGAATAAGCCTACAAAACTTTCCTTGTTGGTGCTAAACGTTGGTGACCTCTAATTGCGTGAGGGGCTGGAAGACGCTGTTTATCTTCTGCTGACCAAATAAACAAACTGAGCGATAGCCTGTCCGCTTTCGTGGGACCAAAGGTGCTAGCTCCAGAAAAGTGTCTTACATGTAGATCCTTCAAGGCGAGGGAATAAGCCTACAAAACTTTCCTTGTTGGTGCTATCATTGGTGACCTCTAATTGCGCGAGGTGGGCTGGAAGACTCTATTTATCTTCTGCTGACCAAATAAACAGACTGAGCGACAGCCTGTCCGCTTTTGTGGGACCAAAGGTGCTAGCTCCAGAAAAGTGTCTTACATGTAGGTCCTTCAAGGTGAGGGAATAAGCCTACAAAACTTTCCTCGGTGGTGCTAAACGTTGGTGACCCCTAATTGCGTGAGGGGGGCTGGAACTCTGTCTATCTTTGGCTGGCCGCTCCTAAGTGTGAGGTTCTACATAACCCAGAAATACACCAGACGAAGTTACTTGAGGACAAAGAGTCCCAGGCGCTCTTATCCGGCGCTATTGCTTGCTTGGCATTAAATCCGGTTTAAACTGGTTTGGCTGTGGTTTGGCTGAGTGCCCAGTTTAGGCACACAAAGGCGGGTGATATCAGATTCTGCTATAGACATGCTGGGCGGTTTTGATATTCTGGAAGCCGCAATGATCTGACTGGTAATCCAATAGGCGAGTAGAGAACTACTACTGCCTTAGATGATTTCAGATTTAGCGTTGGCTCGTTGCACTGCGTGAGCTTAACTTGGCGTTGACAAAGGGTTTAGGTTCAGGAATGGGGGTGACGACTCGTGATTGCTAGCTGTATTCAGCATCCCTCTAGAACGAAGAGTATATGACATTCTTCGCCTGACTGGAGACTTGACTCTAGCAATTCGGTATCCCTGAAACTGAGACCCAAAAAAGACACCCTTTACATCAAGCAACAACAAAATCACTCTAATGTTTTATAACCAGTTATGCTCCGCTCCTTCCACTCTATCAATTATAGCATGTGCCCACATAGGCTTAATATCTTTTGTACACCCATGTACCTGTCAGTAATCGTTCTGACAGCAACAATCTACTCCTCTTCTTCCAACTAAACATACAGGAAACCTAAGCTTGTAGTTACAGTTGAATGAATATGCTTATTCATCTTACAACATTAAATAAATAACATAAACAGATTACAGCATGTGACATTACACAAATAAATCATATGTCCCCTTGGGGAAATATATTAACATTCCACAAAATGAGTACATAGAAAATGCAATGTTCTTGCTATAATAATACAGCTGTGGCTGAATGTCGTAGATTTTTAGATAGGAGTATTAAGACTTGGGTTGGTCCCTTCTGAATAGGTTGGAATGAGTGAGAGTCCCAGTGTGAGTTATAAAATGAAATAGAATTCCCACACGTGAGATGATAGAATGTGATATAGAGGCTGTCTTTGAGAATCGAGATAATCTTCTCTCTCTCACCTATCTTCTACGACCGTTTTTAAAGTGTCAGACAGTCTAAACACAGATATATATATTACATATATTTCTATCTAATCACGGGCACGCACATACACGTGACGACAGTTAAACACACAGACGTGGGAAATCTATAACAATGGATATATATATATATATTTTTAGAACGAGCTGACCAACGCACTGATTAGTTCAAGAGAGATTTTTATTATTATCATCAAAAAAAAAATCTTCTCACAACACCAAAGAAATACATCAAGGAGAAACATATACAAATAGTTATAAAATTTAAGAAAAAAATGCTACAAGGATGATAGCCCGTTAGAATCTTACTCTAGGTTTAGCCCACAGCCCCGTTAAGAGAACAGATGATGGCCCAAAGAGTTATAGATACATAGGGTTGAGTCTAAGAGGTTTCTTTCTTTCTCGTAAATGTATGAACAGAGTTGGATAATCTGATTTAGCCTAAGAAAAAGAAACTCTAGCATTTGTAACAAATTCTGCAGATTTAAAATTTTAAGACAGCAAATGGGTGACAATAATACACCGGTAAAATAACACTCTGACCTGTGTACTCTCATTCATTCAGCCATGGCCTTGCTCACACATATATACTCACAACTTTGCTCGCTGCTTCTGGGAACATAACAATTCTAGGACCTTCACACAGACCCGAAAATGCAGTCATCGACCAAGAAATCCCCAGTTCCAAAAGACGTACTGAACTCTCTGTCTCAGGAACGATTCCTTGGGTGTTCTAATTTTTTCCGAATGTCTGATTAAGTCAAATAAAATTTGTCCAGGCACGAAAGTTAGCAGAGCACAATGTCATTAGCTTTGGATTCTAGGATTTAAGGAATGTCAGATCGGTGTCTTCCTTCGGGCAGGTACTATATTTGGTCACCACAATACTAGTCACAATCTCTGTCGGAATGTTAATGTTATTCTTGTAATATTCTCGCCGCCAGGCAGCATGTACATTTTAAATTTGTGGAGCAATATGAACTGGCTCAAAAGCCCAATATATATTTCTAGTCTTTAGAAACCGTTAGTGGGATTGCTATTACTGTCTCTCTCTGATGGCATATGCACTGTCAGACCAGTGTTACTTGAAACAAAAAAAACCCCACGTGGTTAAAGATAGGAACTATCTATGCTTCACACAAATATGTCTCTTTACTAAACGCTGGCAAGTTGGGTACCACCGTTTCACTATATAAAATGGAAAGAACACATATCAAATAATTTACATATACGTACTCAATATAACTTACATTTTACACGACAAGCCTACAGCTTGACTTATATTTAAAACTTCCCGTGAAATAAGTTATATAAAAATCAATCATCAGGAATTGGGAATATCTTCGTATTCCGTCAATATTCACTGATGTCGCATCTAGCATTTATAAGTTAGTTATTAAAACAGTTTCGACTGAGTATTTAACAGTTAAATTAAACTCATTTCAGCTACTTGTTTAGTAAGCTAAAAAATATAATTTATTTAGTATTTCCACTGCAACTCGTCGATTGCAGAAATAACAAACTATCAAAATATTCACTCTGCACACAGAACTAGTTTAAAATGAAATCGGCGATTTTAACACTAAATCACTTCACAAAATACTAGAGATCTATTATATATAATATTTACCTCAAAACACAGAAGTACTAAGAACTTAAACCACTTCGACCAAACTAAAGGCCATCTCTATTAACAGAGATTATTTAGAAATCGAACGAAGGTTGTTCTAGTCTAACTGCAAAGTTACTGAGTGAAATGAAATAGTTTCAAACGTGGGTTAATATTTTAAACCAGACAAAGGATGAACTATCTCCCCCCGCCCCGATCTCTCCCCCTTCTCATAACAGCTACGTTTAACTTAGAGGCGTGTCGTAACTGCCACCAGTGTGATTACGCACCTGCGGTAACAAACTGACCGGGAAAAGCGCGTGTCAGTAGCAAATCTCAGACAACCGTCTGAAACTGCGACTATAAGGTGTAAATATTCGCTCCTACTTAAGCGTTCGGCCGATGCGACTCGTTGTTGACCGGTGAAAATGCAGACGGATGTCGGCTCTCTCCTAGCATTCTCACGCGTTTACGTCGAGAATCTAACTCAGGAGTGTCGTGTCATCTGAAGGTGCAGACCCAAGTCGGCTCGATGTCTGAGATGGACTGCAACTAAATCGCACTTCACGTCTGACTGACATCTATGTAATAGAATTACGTATCCCAGTATGAGAAAAACATAAGGTAAAGTTTGAGGATACTGAAGAAAATATTATTCGCAAAACAAATGATGCGAAAAATACAGGAAAAAAACAGGTAAGGAAAGATAATAAATAAAGGATGCGGGTGAGAGAATAGGAAGAAGATGTAGGCAATTTAATGATATAAAGACGTACGTGACAGGACGTCCCCCCTTTAAGATATGGAAGCACTCCATGTCTACGTTATGGAATTAAATTTCCTATAACCGTAGCTTCGGGGTGTCTGTCTTCTTCCCTCTCATCTTCCCCCTCCATCTCTCTCCAATATCTACTCATGAAGTCTGCCCCGACGTTTCCTTCCTCTGGAATGTCTCCCATGCGCGCTTGAAAGAGCGTCGCCGCTTCTGACATTTTTCAAAGATTTTCTGTGATTGCAGTGGAATTTCCCTGCCACTATCGTCATCTTCGTCAGTTTTGGCGATCGCCAGGAGATGGTCGGAGGTCGGCACTGGTCTTTCCAAGTATCTCTTTAAGAGATTTAAATGGAAAACCTTCTCCATTCCTTGAACAGAGATCTGGTAGTTAGCCTTAGAAATCTTTTTCAGGACGGTAAACGGCCCTTGCCATCCGATCTTCAGTTGGTTGTTTTCGGTAGGGAGTAACACCAAAACATTCTCTCCTGCTTCCAGTTCTCTCTCTTTCGCGACTTTCCTGTATCGGTTAGCGTGCTTTGTGCGTGCTCGCTTAAAGTTAGTCGTTGCTAGGTCCCACCCTAGTTTCAACCTTTCCTTTAAAACCGACACATATTTACTTGCTGAGACGACTGTCTCATCCGCCTTCTCGTCTGTCACAGACTGAAGTAAGGCTTCAAGCGGGCCCTTAATGGGTCTGCCGAATAAGAGTGTAGCTGGCGGAAATCCTGTGGAAGTATGAGGAGATTCTCTGTAGCCAAATAAAGCTCCAGGAATACAAAGATCCCAATCTTCAGGTTTCACTTGTGCCAGTTTACTTAGCATCATGTTGAGGTTTCCATTAGCACGTTCCACGAGCCCATTTCCGGCCGGAGTATATGGCTTAGTGTGGATGTGTTGGGTCCTCAAGATCTTAACGATCTCATCCATCAACAGGTTTCGGTATGGAGATCCGTTATCCGTCAACACTTGCTGCGGGAATCCCAACCGAGTGAAAATCTGCACTAGGGCTTCTGCGACATGCTTGGCATCTGCGCATGTTAGCGGTATAGCTTCTGCCCATAAAGTGCATGTATCGACTAAGGTCAGGATAAACCTGTTCCTTCTTTTAGTCCTTTCGAAAGGCCCTAAAATGTCGATCACAACCCGTTCGAATGGTGTTCCCACTATTGGCATTTCACCCAAAGAGACTGGGGGTGCCCGTTGCTTGGGTGGCACACGTTGGCACTGGGCACAGGATTTGACATATCTGATAATATCAGTATTTACTCCTGGCCACCAATAATGAGTGGTTATACGTTGGTTTGTGGCGTTCTGTCCCATATGTCCGCTGAAGGGAAGAGAGTGCCCCATTTCTAGGATTTGGCTTCTGTACTGTTTCGGTACTAGGAGCTGGTTGTAACCTTGGTCAGGCTTGCCCGTTCTCCGATAAAGTACTCCATCCTCAGAAAAAATGTCCCCGTGCTGTTTGGGTTCCTTAGCCATGGGCAGTTTCCTAAAGCAGGGTGCCAAAGTAGGGTCCTTGTATTGCGCTTCTTTAAGTTCCATGGGTAACAAATTAGGCGCAGGCTCCCGTTCCTTCTTGGTTTGCCCTCTTGTAGTTACTGCTGCCACAATCGGCTCTTCCGGTTTTCCAATACACACGTATCTCCCGCCAAGTATGACTGGGTAGATGGGATCATCCATAACAGCTGCTTTGATCACGCCTCTGACAAAGTCAGAGTGTATCTCCACCAATGCGATGGGAAGCGCTGTAGGTGCATCACTCTTACGAACTCCACAAAGTTGGACGGTCTCTGCTGTCTCTTGACCGGGTTTGACCAGGTTTCTGGCAACAATGCAATCATAAGAAAGCCCCGTGTCAAATAAGCAAGAAGTTTGAGAACCGTTCAAAGTAACAGTACCTCGCGTTGAGGGTCTATCCCCAACAGGTTGGGAATCACTGTCAATAATTCCACCTTGCGAGACTGTTAATAAGCATCCGATGCGTTTCGGCTCGGTGTGCTCGGTCTGATCATATGTCCCGTGCTCAGGGGTTTTCCATTTGCCACCTTGTCCTTTCTGGCTGCGCTGCCATGTAGGGCGGTCGGGTTGATCAGACTGTTTGGGGTGGTTGGGGTACTTGTTCTTGTAGAACTTGGATTTTTCAGGAGGGGGGTTTTGAGGTCCAGTTTCTCTGTGGTTATTTTGGTTAGAAGCCTGAGAAGATTGCTCTAGGTTATGTTTTCGAAAATGCTCCTCTGTCGGTTTCCGCTTTGTGGCCGGTAGTTCAGCCAGCGCATTTTGATAACGCTCAGACTTTTCCAAAATGTCTTCAAGTTTTTCTGCCCCCTGCTCAGCGAGAAATCTCCGGGTATCAGCAGACAATGTGTTCTTTATTTGTTCTGTTAAAACAAATTCCTCAAGACCTTCGTAGGTAGAGGGGAGCTGCGAGAGCTCTAGGCACTTTGTCAGATAACCCTTCAACCGAGACGAGAACTGCTGAAAAGTTTCAGAATTCTCTTTCCTGCTGTTGCAAAACAGTTGCAAAAATTTGCGAGCGTTCATTTCAAAGCGCTCCAGTAACGCTTTCTTCAACACATCGTAGTCGTCTTGTTGGCTACTTTCCAGCTTAGAATAAACATCATAAGCAGAACCTTTTAGGGCCTGGGAAAGTTTCATATTCCAACGCGACCTCTCTAACCCGTACAGAGTTGCAATTTTCTCAAATTTTTCTAACCATGTGTCAATCTTCTCATTTGGACAAGGGAAAGACTCAAGAGTGAAAGACATAGCATTTAGTTGAAGAGATTGAGTGTTAGCAGGGTCAGTTAAGGAAGAATGAGGAGAAGACTCTCCATTGCTGGAGGTAGAGGCAGCACCACGACTTTGGAATTCTAGAGTTTTAAGAGCCAACTCGTGCTGTCTCTGTTTCTCTTTTTCCTCAAGCTGTCTCTCCTTCTCTCTTTCCTCATGCTGTCTCTCCTTCTCTCTTTCCTCATGCTGCATCCTGCGAATTTCCATTTCCTCGTCCATCTTCTTCTGCTCTCTAGCTTCGGCTGCTTCTTTTTCCTCTTTAGCTTCAGCTGCTTTCCTCTCCGCGTCATATCTTTCCAGTTCGTCTCTGACAAAAGCTTTCGCTTCCTCTCCTTCCAGTAAATCCTCTCTCGCTTCGTCCCTGAGGAGTTGTCTGAGCTTTGCCCTCTCGGCCATATTATGTCAGTGACTGAGACTAGTGGAGAAAGAAATTTAGAAAAGGATACTCTGATTCCTACCACTTACGAGAAAAAAATGTACCAAAAATCCAAAAGATGATATCCTTAACCCTGGGATACCTCCTCCAAAGTAAAATCTAACTATCGCTGCTATTATCGGCAATAAAGCACTTAATGCAAAACACGACTACGCCAACTAAATGGTAGTTAAGATTACTTCTGAAAAATAAGTTGCTACAGTGGAAAAGCAAAATAATTATTGCAAAAATTAAAGAGAAAAATAATCCCTTAATTTTAAAATCCACTATCAAGTTTACCCCTGAAGACAGTTAGGGTGAGGGAGGCAATTAATCTGGACAAATAGTCCGAAACGCACTCCTTAACTTTAGTTCAAACACCTTCCTGCTTCAGAACCCTTGTGAATGTTATACACTCACAAAACTTTACTAGCGTTTAGTATTACAAAATCAGTAATTAACATATATTCCGACAAAATCAACCTGTAAACCAAATGTATAATGCTTCTTAATGCTGTGGAAAAAAACTTATCAGTTTGTGTGGTCAGCACGCTCGTAAACAGATCGTTAGTCTAGGGGATAAATTATTATAAAATAAAACTCACCAGACAATCACACTCTTACTCTATTACAGAATAAAGAATCTTAAGTACAAAATCCACGTTTGTCGTACTCGTCTTCCTATTCTAAGTTCAAAAATCCGTCGGACGAGACCACATTTGTCGTATCGCCTTAGGATTTTGGGTTCAATTCCCGGTAACGAGCAACCATTTGTCGTAGATTTTTAGATAGGAGTATTAAGACTTGGGTTGGTCCCTTCTGAATAGGTTGGAATGAGTGAGAGTCCCAGTGTGAGTTAGTAAAATGAAATAGAATTCCCACACGTGAGATGATAGAATGTGATATAGAGGCTGTCTTTGAGAATCGAGATAATCTTCTCTCTCTCACCTATCTTCTACGACCGTTTTTAAAGTGTCAGACAGTCTAAACACAGATATATATATTACATATATTTCTATCTAATCACGGGCACGCACATACACGTGACGACAGTTAAACACACAGACGTGGGAAATCTATAACAATGGATATATATATATTTTTAGAACGAGCTGACCAACGCACTGATTAGTTCAAGAGAGATTTTTATTATTATCATCAAAAAAAAATCTTCTCACAACACCAAAGAAATACATCAAGGAGAAACATATACAAATAGTCATAAAATTTAAGAAAAAATGCTACAAGGATGATAGCCCGTTAGAATCTTACTCTAGGTTTAGCCTACAGCCCCGTTAAGAGAACAGATGATGGCCCAAAGAGTTATAGATACATAGGGTTGAGTCTAAGAGGTTTCTTTCTTTCTCGTAAATGTATGAACAGAGTTGGATAATCTGATTTAGCCTAAGAAAAAGAAACTCTAGCATTTGTAACAAATTCTGCAGATTTAAAATTTTAAGACAGCAAATGGGTGACAATAATACACCGGTAAAATAACACTCTGACTTGTGTACTCTCATTCATTCAGCCATGGCCTTGCTCACACATATATACTCACAACTTTGCTCGCTGCCCCTGGGAACATAATAATTCTAGGACCTTCACACAGACCCGAAAATGCAGTCATCGACCAAGAAATCCCCAGTTCCAAAAGACGTACTGAACTCTCTGTCTCAGGAACGATTCCTTGGGTGTTCTAATTTTTTCCGAATGTCTGATTAAGTCACATAAAATTTGTCCAGGCACGAAAGTTAGCAGAGCACAATGTCATTAGCTTTGGATTCTAGGATTTAAGGAATGTCAGATCGGTGTCTTCCTTCGGGCAGGTACTATATTTGGTCACCACAATACTAGTCACAATCTCTGTCGGAATGTTAATGTTATTCTTGTAATATTCTCGCCGCCAGGCAGCATGTACATTTTAAATTTGTGGAGCAATATGAACTGGCTCAAAAGCCCAATATATATTTCTAGTCTTTAGAAACCGTTAGTGGGATTGCTATTACTGTCTCTCTCTGATGGCATATGCACTGTCAGACCAGTGTTACTTGAAACAAAAAAAACCCACGTGGTTAAAGATAGGAACTGTCTATGCTTCACACAAATATGTCTCTTTACTAAACGCTGGCAAGTTGGGTACCACCGTTTCACTATATAAAATGGAAAGAACACATATCAAATAATTTACATATATGTACTCAATATAACTTACATTTTACACGACAAGCCTACAGCTTGACTTATATTTAAAACTTCCCGTGAAATAAGTTATATAAAAATCAATCATCAGGAATTAGGAATATCTTCGTATTCCGTCAATATTCACTGATGTCGCATCTAGCATTTATAAGTTAGTTATTAAAACAGTTTCGACTGAGTATTTAACAGTTAAATTAAACTCATTTCAGCTACTTGTTTAGTAAGCTAAAAAATATAATTTATTTAGTATTTCCACTGCAACTCGTCGATTGCAGAAATAACAAACTATCAAAATATTCACTCTGCACACAGAACTAGTTTAAAATGAAATCGGCGATTTTAACACTAAATCACTTCACAAAATACTAGAGATCTATTATATATAATATTTACCTCAAAACACAGAAGTACTAAGAACTTAAACCACTTCGACCAAACTAAAGGCCATCTCTATTAACAGAGATTATTTAGAAATCGAACGAAGGTTGTTCTAGTCTAACTGCAAAGTTACTGAGTGAAATGAAATAGTTTCAAACGTGGGTTAATATTTTAAACCAGACAAAGGATGAACTATCTCCCCCCGCCCCGATCTCTCCCCCTTCTCATAACAGCTACGTTTAACTTAGAGGCGTGTCGTAACTGCCACCAGTGTGATTACGCACCTGCGGTAACAAACTGACCGGGAAAAGCGCGTGTCAGTAGCAAATCTCAGACAACCGTCTGAAACTGCGACTATAAGGTGTAAATATTCGCTCCTACTTAAGCGTTCGGCCGATGCGACTCGTTGTTGACCGGTGAAAATGCAGACGGATGTCGGCTCTCTCCTAGCATTCTCGCGCGTTTACGTCGAGAATCTAACTCAGGAGTGTCGTGTCATCTGAAGGTGCAGACCCAAGTCGGCTCGATGTCTGAGATGGACTGCAACTAAATCGCACTTCACGTCTGACTGACATCTATGTAATAGAATTACGTATCCCAGTATGAGAAAAACATAAGGTAAAGTTTGAGGATACTGAAGAAAATATTATTCGCAAAACAAGTGATGCGAAAAATACAGGAAAAAAACAGGTAAGGAAAGATAATAAATAAAGGATGCGGGTGAGAGAATAGGAAGAAGATGTAGGCAATTTAATGATATAAAGACCTACGTGACACTGAATCATAAGATATAATTATATCTATGCCTGGTGACTGCTTTCTGTGAAAGTTATAGACTAGTGCCTAGCCACACAAGTAAGAATAAAATGATTCTCCCTTGCCACTAGAAATATCTATCAAAAAGGAATAAGTGACTTTCTCCTATAATTCAGTGTTAAGTGAATGATCCACTCCTCTGACCTTATCTTGCAGAAATGACAGTTAATTTTGCTGACTCTTAACCCAATGGGAAGCATTGTATGAACTGATTCTACGCCTAGTATCTGTTATTGTAAGTTTATCATTTCCCATTATAAACCGTAACAGTTTAAGCACCACTTAACTAAGGCCGTAGACAGCGCTACATTATCACTGAATTAAATTTACCGGGAGAAATCCTCAAAAAATGAAGTAATTCACATTCCTATCAGATATATAAAAAGATAACATGAATATTCATATATTAATAAGACATGTCAACTCACCCCGAAAAATGACTAGAGATAGGCCTTAACATTTAGTTCTGTGTTAAAGTCTGCCTTATCTCATGATGGTCCATCTCGGGCCAGGAAAATATTCACGAGTGTGTAAGTCTATTAAGACTAACCAGATTTATAGCTTACAACCAACGCTACCCTGGGACACCTGCATAGCCTGATTCTACAGATGTATCGGCGTAATGCGTAATGAGGAGTAAGACAAGGTTATTCTAGAGACATCAGAAGTCAACAACCGCAAGAAAATTCCTTCAGGTAAAGACATGCATAATATTATGAGAGCTCTAACTCGTCTAAGGGGCAAAACCCAGAGACTGACCGCGATTGTTATCTCCCCCTTGTTTCGAAGATCAAACTATTTTACCGACCGTAAAAAGTTCCACTGCCGTTAGCGAGCCGGTTCTACACAGAAGCCGTCTCGCTCGTTCAACGCGATCAAAGACTTTAAGCGACCAGAGGAATGTTTCTCTGGTCAAACGAACCACAGGTGCGTTTAGATAACATTACGTTACCGCTACGCTGACCGTTGAAGGCCAGAACGTAAACAAACCGCGGGTGGGGTTTGAAAAGGTGAAAAAATAGGGCCACGAAGGTAGAAAAGAAATATAAAATGACAAGGAAACCAGAACATTAAGAGTATATAGCATATGGAACGGAATGGTAAAATAAATTATCAGTCACTGTGACAAATAGTTAAATAGGATAGTTTATATTTAAAATGTCAATTATTCTATTCATATATATTTATATATAGTTGTTATTTTCACTGGACTGTAAAGTTGGTAGAAGTTTATTAAATCCTTCATTAGTCATCATTCAATTGTATTTTTGATGTGTGGTTTAGTTCTTAACAAAATAAGTCTGGATGTGCCGACCAGTGGAGTTATGTGTCCACCTATCTTGTATAGTTTGAAGCACACAGTGTCTGGATCTCCAGGCTGGGAAACAATCCGGTGACTCGCTCTAAGTATATTGAGAACGTCTCGCATCAATAGAGTCCCTCAGAGTTTCATGTCTCGAAGACTGATAGTCATTTCAGGATAAAACCTGGAAAATACAAATAATCGCAAACCTTGTATGGTCCAGCACTATTTTATCAACACACGCACACACACACACACACACACACACACACACAATACACGTTACAAACAAACTCAGACAATGTGCTAACAGTTGCACATAACACTTTACTTCAGTACCATCTACAGCCAGTTAGATGTGATTACATTTTCCTTATAAATCATAAGTTGATCCAATTGTCCATACTATGCTTCCTTACAATGATTTGGTTAAGTAAAAATTATGAAGTAACACCTTGATTAATACATGTAAACAATTCCTGACATCCTTTGTTATGTTCCTGTACAGTGTGACGTTCCTTTACGAAGTATTCCATCAAATACATTATTAAACTTACAGTCGTAGATTCTGCTATAATTCTCAATTATCCTACATATTCCCAATGCTGGCTTTCGTTCCTAATAGTTAAAACATGCTTGCTTTCAAGCCGGCAGCACACTCGTCCTGTAATTTTTCCTTAACACAGATAACACACTACCGAACACATAAGTGGATTATACACAGGAAAATTACATAATTATATACATATATATATACATTTCTCTTACCCTCAGGTAGTATACAATAGCTATAACAGGCTGTAAATAGTATCTAGGTCTGCTACGTAGATACAGCTGCAAAATATTTGACAGCAAGCGTTTGCCGCTCTCATCTGTTCAGTACTGTATTTTGAAAAGGTTGTGGCCTCAATTCAGCCCAAGTTCAAGGTCTTATATAGGGTCTTAGCGTACCTCGCAGATGGTTGGGGCAAAAGCGGTGTTTAGGAATCCCAAAACAATGCGTCTTTTAGCCTTCGCGTTCAATGTGCAGAAATTTTAAAATCTATTATCTTTCTTAATTGTGGATCGATTTTACTCATTTAAAGTTAGTATTATAGTGGTAATTTATCTCTATCAGTCTAGCTAAAATTTATTTAGTTAGCAAAATGCATTTAAATCTATGCAGCCTTTAACTAACTATATTGGGGACTACCATGATGTAGAAATGTCAATTAAAACGATTTTTCTCTCAAAATAACATAGTTTTTGAGGAATCTTTACTCATACCTCTTAAGTAATATCCCCGTTGTTTAAACTAGCTATAACTTTCGTTTAACTATCTTTAGTCTTTGAGAAATTAAATATCTTCGTATTTTCAGTTACAATAAATAGGCCTCTATGTTAAGCATAAAAGGTTTCCTTATACACACCAGAAAAAGGAGCGTTCTCATTGGCTGTTATATCGGTCCGTATTATGCTATAATTGTGAGCGATAAATATGACCGTGGTGTAAGACAGACTAAAACACGACAAGGTGTCGAATGTTCATCGTGCAATTTTCGTGTAAGTCTTGGCTTAACCTCTGAATTTTTAGACTCTTGTGTTCTTTCATTTTCCATTTGCTGCATCAACGTCTTTTCTAACCTCTGATTATTTGTGTCGTCTGTTCGTAGTGTCGTTGTTTCTGAATCCACGTAAAAACATGGCGTGGTTTTATCAGCGTCTGCAAAGGATCCCGCGTGAGTTAAATATATCTCGTATCTAATTTTGTCATTGACGTCTGAACGAGGAACATCATTAGGGTCTTGACTAACGTCAGCCTCATCATTTTTAGGAACATCTAAATTGTTTGTGACATACTTTTCACTGTTCGAGGTTAGAGTTCCATAACAAAACAAACAAACAAAAAACCTAGATATAGGCGACTTAGGCTATTTTAGGCAATTTCTGGGCTACTGTGGGCAATGTGTGGACGATTTTGGGCGGAATCTAGGTGGGTGTTCTTTAACTAATGAAGGAAAATGACACCTAGACGGGACCAAAAAACCTAGATCTAAGTGATTCCACCTAGAAGTGGCAACGCTGGTTATCACTAATCAGTAATTCGCCATATCGTCGGTCAAAACTTGAAAGATTAAAATGTACCATGAAAGACAACTGCCCCGTGTAGTTCCAGAGGGTGTCTGAAGAGACAAAGAAAGAATATATGTCTACTGCACCCTCAGTCAACTAATATGATGTGCATATGGCTGGAACATCATCATATAAAACAGATTACTACAGAAACCTTCGCTGCAAGAGCATGTAACTGCTTGGTGCAGGCTTCCTGCAATGGGACCAGTTGTAGTTGTGACTCTATGCTCCGTAAGGAACGGCTTAAGAAAATGGTAAATGCAGATGAAGAAAGGGATCTAGATGCAGTTTCAGCTGTCTACGAACATTGGGATTTTGAACGTCAAAAAATTGAAACGCTACTTTTCCGACGAAATTAAATATAAAACAAATCGATATTGTCAATAGAAGAAATCAATTATCGTTTCTGTTCGCTTGTACACTTAGTTTTTTTGTTCTGGAGCGTCTGATTATTGCTGTAATCACAGTTATTTGTTTTGTCCTTTATTCTTTTCTTTTTTTTAACCATATCTCCGCGTACAAAACTCTGGGGGAAATTAATTGGTTGGAATATCTCAGATTATGTTTAAAATAAATAAATAAATAATAAGTGGTGACATTTTGGAAATTAACGTTATCTTTCTTCTCTTGATAACTATTTTACGTACTGACGTCATATTTAGCAGTTATTGTCTGAAGACTTAAAACCTTTTTTTTGGTTGTTTTTTAAAAAAAAAATTTGCCTCTTTTTGGTGAACTAAATCAAGTTCAACCTAGTCGGTTATATTAGGTTACTTTTCCAAATATAAAAGACCTTTAGATCTGGTGGATAATTTAAGTTACCACCTTCTGTCTAATTACGTATAATGATGTCTTTTTATTAATTAACTCCTTTTTTTATTACGTTTATGTGATCGTTGCTTATCTGTTTCAAATCTGTGACGCTCAGAATTCCAATATATTCCATTTATCGTAGACAGCTAAAACTGTGCTTGCAGCTCCCTTTCTTGGTATACAGTATTTTAATCTCTCAAGTTTTCATTGGCATTGACTCGGCCACCTTCATATAATAATTAAAATAATTTAAATAAGGTGGAGATAACCATAATAAAAACAAGAATTGTAAAATAAGGGAGATAATAAAAAGTATATTAGATTTTGTATTTAAAATAGTGCGCTGGAACGTTGTTAAGCGCCGATTACAAATTTGTGTTCTTTAAACAACTAAATCAAATTAACTGAAAAACAAACAGTTATTTTTCCCTACATTTTATTGTACAGAATAAAAATAGATGGCCAGTTTTCATTAATCAATAATGAATTACATCATCCAGATATTTATGTAGTTGTGAAAGATATGACGAATTGCTGTATATAATTTTATATATTTTACTCGCTGTTAATCAAACCACCAGGTATGTTATATTTTGATGCGCAGATAACGCTGTGAAACCCAACGCCCTAATATCTGGCCTTTGGCTAGGATCATGTGTCTAGACACAGGGATCAGTACAGTGACATTCATGTGTCATTGGGTCCTTTGTGTGAGAACACAGAAGATCACTACAGTGACACATTTTGTCATTGGGTCTTCTTGTGTTGGGACATGTGGTCTTGACCAGAGCCGGGTTTGGGGCGGGTGCCAATGCGACCTCATGCGAGGAAAAAATATGCGACCTCATGCGAGGAAAAAAAAAAAAGTTATATTTTGATGCGTAAATAACGCTGTGAAACCCAACGCCCTAGTATCCGGCCTTTGGCTAGGATCATGTGTCTAGACACAGGGACCAGTAGTGACATTCATGTCATTAGGTCCTTTGTGTGAGAACACAGAAGACCACTACAATGACACATGTTGTCATTGGGTCTTCTTGTGTTGGGACATGTGGTCTTGACCAGGGCCGGGTTTGGGGCGGGACCAATGCAACCTCATGCGAGGAAAAAATATGCAACATCATGCGAGGAAATTTTAAAAAAAAAAAATTTATATTTTGTGCGCCTTAATATAACCAACGAACATTGTGTCTAGGTTGAACAGTGCGCGCTTCCCCAAAACGAGACAAGACTCCTATATTTTTTGGTTAAAAATAGTTATTATATAACTTCATTAGCTCAATTACAAGGTCTTGCGGAAATGAACATGCTCCTTGATTTAACCAGCAGTCCAGGTGTCTGTATTGAACCGAGCGCCCTTCGCCAAAACGAGGCCCAAAATTTAATTTAAAAAAAAGGGTAATATTTCACTTGCTCCCTTTGTTCCAGCACTCGCCGTTTCGATCAGTAATTCATATTTACCCACCTAAGTACCTTGTGTCTTGTACGTATTACTTAGTATTGTAAGTTATCAATAACGGTTTTTCAGAGACAGAACAAGGGGGGGTGTCTTTATCAACTGGATAAAAAAATTTTCTCCTCATCTCATTTTTTAAAATTGTCTAAAAGAGCATGGGGGCAGTTTAGTTGGCTTTCGTACAGGAATATCCTGCGTTAATGTATGTCATGTCCACCAGCAGTAGTGAGTTCTGTAGCAATATGTTTTCCATAATGAGCTTGTTAGCTCCATGTACAACCCTGCTGTTTACAATTCAGTACTGACAATGGAAGGGGAGTGAAAAACTCCAGCAATAATAAAAATAAAAATGCCACCTGTATGAGCTGAACACAATTGCTAGGACAGTGTTTCTTAACCTCTCTTGTGCTTGGGACCCCTTTGATTGTCCGATGAAGGTTATGGACACCTACTTGGAAATAAATGTATATAAAAGCAACATTTTAAAATTTATATTGTTTATTTTAAGGTTATGTACACGGACCCCCCAAGAATCCATTCATAGACCCCAAGATACCCATGGTGCCCCCAAGGACCCGTGAACCACAGATTGAGAAACCCTGGACCAGAAAGTCGTTGTGGGTGTACTTTGTGTGGGAAAAGCTGGATTCCATGTTTGATTGATGTTCCGAGATTGGCACAACAATAAAACGTGCTTTGTTTGATTATGCTGGGAAGTGCTTGCACGAAGATTGATGCGTCGTCTATTGTAATGGTAATTAGTTTGCAACTTTATTGATCTGTTTTTGACAAACTCAAGGACACAGATTAATGGCGGAAAATTGCAGACGACTATTTGTCAAGAGAAGTAGATTACCAACTTGTTGGAACGGACAGTAGATGTTGACAGCAGGAGAAGAAAAATAAAAATAGCGTAAAATATTCTCGTGATTCGCCGAACAACAGTTGGCATAACATTCTTTTTGAAGTGTGCACTGTTTTTTATTGAGGTTATAACTCACCCTGCGGATAGTTACCCATCATAGCCATTGTCAGTTATGACTGAATCAGGCTACTACAATAAATAGAATAATATAGCGCGACAAAGAGAAGATAGATAAAAGGAAGGTGATAATATGCTATAAAGGTAAACAGATGGAAAGGTGGGTCACGCACAACTCTGAGCTTTAAGCTAGAGAAAATACCGTCACGCCTGCAGCCCTTGACGTTGTCAAATTGTCTTTCAACTATGGAGGACATGGATGCTGAACCAACATTGGAAGAACTCAGCAAGGCCATTGACTGCATGGCAAAGCACCAGGATGTGATGGTGTGACGTAGAGTATGAAAACTGAAGTCCCTGAATTGATGGATGATAAAGGATAGTAGCCTTAAATAGCATCGCAGCCCCTGGATTTGTGTGAAACACAATAGTCAACGTGGATTCCACGCGGGCTCATTAGTATGCATCATTTCCACGTGGATTTTTACCAACGTTGGATAATTAATATGATAAACAGTTATCAGGCGAGGATCCAGGAGGTTCGGTTTGCCTTAGGGGAGGTTAAACCACGCCTACTGCCTATCTCTAGAGCGATTATAATCAAGCATTTCTCTACACCTTTCTGTCACCCCGCCTAGTAGGAGTTGCCAAAGCTTATCGGGAGAGCGATATCCTCAAAGGCAGTGGTGGTCCCCAGAACGGACGAAGCAGTTTCACGCCTTCGTTTAACACTTCAGTGCGAACCAGAGAAGAGCGCTGAAATCGCTCGCAGACCGAGACGAACGGGGAAAAGTCAAGCGGTAGATAGTTGGGTAATTGTGCTGGGATGGCGGCGTAGAAACGCAGAATTCCCCTGATATCAGAAAAGTTGTGAAAGTTCGCGTGTCCCCCTGATCCTTCAATTCTTTAATTATATATTGAGACCACTGAAGAATGCGTTTATCATTTGCGCCAGAGAGTCTGAATAAAAGTACTAGCTTATAGAACAAGATTTCTCGCGGATATCTTCTATATTGGAGACTTAAATTCATTCTGTTTGTGCAAGCGGTAATATATTAGTTTAAAGTGATCAGTGGTCTAGTTCTTTCATTTTATTTCACTGGATTTTGTGTTAATTTAAACCTATTAAATAAACCCATCTCCACAGTTTCCAGTTGTAAATTAAATGATATATCTATACGTTATTTCCCAATATAGTAGATGCTTAAATTTATTTAGAAGCCGCTAAGGGATTTATAACAAATTAATATAGTTTAGTTCTGTATATACGTGTGTTTTTAACCATTAGACTCGCGGAGAGTTTTTTTTTTAAATATATATAACTGAATACGCTAGTGTTTAAAATAATCTTAACTGTAAACTTAGCGTGCGTCAGAATATGATTCGTATTGGGTGTATGATTTCATGTTTTCTATATTTTCACATAGGATGATCATATACCTTTGCGTCCCAGCAATTATAGAGTCCTCGAGACTCGGTTCTTCTACCATCCGGAATTTTTATGAACCTTTAAATATAATCTTCTTGTGGCGGCCCTGTGCGGTCTCGCCCTCTAAATTTACATGAGATAAAGCAACCCAAGAACATGTAAAACTCATAAAGCAATAAATTATGTAAAAATAACTGAAGAAGAACAATTGCCAGAAGCGATATATATATATATATATATATATATATATATATATATATATATATATATATATATATATATATATATATATATATATATAATTTTTACTGCTCTACTGTGGAAAGGAATATATTCTTGTACACTGACAGTCCTGTTATTTCCACTGGATTTAAACCCCGAAGAAAACATAACTCACTGTTCAGTCTTTGTCATCACGCTATAGAAGTTTCCCACCACCAGTGGTGAAATCCAGGAGACCACTACCTTCTCATAACTATACCTGTGACAGTGCCATCCCATAGAAACTTTAGATAAAAAATCAAAACAAGAACACTAATGCTTCACCTTCCAGCGATTACGGGAAAATTTGCTGAACGCCAAACCCGATAGTCTGGGGCTGGAAAACGAAGGAAAAGACTCATACATTTGTTGAGTGTTTACTAGCTGTTTTTGTTATTCTATGGATTGCCAGATTCAACGATCGGTAAGTGTGAATGGGTGTGATGGCCATCGCTAGCGTGCATGAATGAATGAGATATATTAGCTAAACTTATAATTTTCTTTACTTGGTAAATATCCTTTCACTTCATTCATTGTATTTTTCCTCTCTAAGGGGGATTGTTTATATTTTTTATTTCCCCTCCCTTAATCTGCTTAGTCAAGGGATAACTTGGAGAATACTAGGACTTTTATTCCTACCCCCCATCCTAAATAGTGTAATAACCCCTATCAGAATAAATTAATCTATCTTTTGGTTAAATTGTCTCTTTCTGATAACCACTTGTCTTTGGACTGGGTTTTTTTTTTGTCTATACAAGCGGGAAGGGCATATTGGGATACTACTATTCTAATCTCTCTCCCCCCTCTCTCCCCCCCCCCTCCCCCACCTTGTTAAATTGTATTTTTCTGTAACTATGATCTTTTGACTGTACCATGCTAAATGTTGTGATTTTAGTTTAACTGATAATAAACACCATACACCTTAAATTACTGTGTTGGCCGACCCATCACCCCATATCTGTTATATGTAGTTTGTATTCACGTCCGTGTGTTTGTAGCACCAAATTGGTGTGTGTACATGAGTGTTGAGTAACTGGCAAAAATTGTTTAGCCAGGAGAGGTTTAGGAGTCTACAGAAAAATAAAATTGTCGTAAGATCGGAGAAATTACCCGATTTCAGAGACTGTCCTTACTCTTTTTCAGCACCCTTGTGAATCAACTATCCATTTCTTAACCCTTACTATCACAGAGCCTTCACTATCATTTCCCACTCGGACGGGACCACTATTTCTAAGACCTATCTCAAATAAAATTACGACAGATGGGATTGCTCCCGATTTAATCAAATGCTGTAAGAACACGCTACTACATGCCTGCATATAGTGCTGTGCCAGAGCTGGTAAGAGACAACTGTCTCTTAAGACGTGCGAGATGCCAAGATTGTAACACTATATCAAAATAAAGGAGACAGAAGTGATTGCAATAACTACAGAGGCATCTCTCTTCTTAGTATTGTTGGTACGTTTTTTGCCAGAGTCATCTTAATGCGACTACACAAGTTAGCTGAACATATATATCCGCCAGCTTCAGAAAAATATCAAGAGAGCAAAAAAGGCCTTTATATGTTGCCTTAAAAGACTTCACAACGCCCTTTTACCTGATAAGCAGGGATGAGCTCTTCAAAATCCTCCTGAAAATAGGCTGCCCCGCCAAATTGTTGGAAATGATAAAGTCATTCCATGAAGACATGAAAGGAACAGTCCAATATGCTGGAAGCACATCACAGCCCTTTGAGATACGCAGTGGCGTTAAACAAGGCTATGTTTTGGCTCCAACCCTCTTCTTTGCCTTGTTTTTAAAACATGCATTCCGAGATGCAACTGAAGGAATATGCCTTCACACTAGGTCAGATGGCCGACTGTTTAAACTCGCAAGGCTGAAGGCAACCACAAAAATCAAAAGGGTCACTATAAGAGACTTGTTATTCACTGATGACGCTGTAGTCGTCACTCAAAGTCAACAGGAGCTTCAGCGCTTAATGAATCGCTTCACTCAAGCATGCAATGACTTTGGCCTCACAATAAGTCGCTTCACATACCTGGAGTCTACCATCAACGACAAACTCTCTCTGGGCACATAAATTGACAGCCGCATTGGAAAGACTGCAGCTACCTTTTCCCGCCTCACATCGCGTGTTTGGGGAAACTCCAAGCTCACAACTAAGACCAAAGCTGCGGTATGTAACGCCAGAGTCACCAGCACACTTCTATATAGCAGCGAGACATGGACAACCTATGCTAAGCAAGAAAGAAGGCTCAATACTTTCCATCTACGGTGTCTACGCCACATCCTCGGTATTTCGTGAAAAGACAAAGTGACAAATGTCCAGGTGTTGTCACGTGCTGGACTTCAAAGCATGTATACACTGCTTAGACAGCGCACACTATGCTGGCTTGGCCATGTCCGCCGCATGGAATATGGTTGCATCGGGAAGGATATCGTCTATGGACAACTGGCACATGGCAAAAGAACAGTTTGGCGACCGCAGCTGAAGTTCAAAGACGTGTGCAAGAGAGACATGAGGGCACTGAGCACTGGGCATAAATCCAGCAACCTGGAAGGATGAAGCTGCCGATCGCACCAAGTGGCGATACTCTCTACGGCGCTAACTAAGATTGGACGAAAAAAAGCTCTCATGGCAAGCAGAAGAGAGGAGAAAACGTCGAAAGGATCACCATGACAATAAGCAGCTGAGTTCAATCACCTCAGGGGCGCATTCCCGTAGTCAGTTATTGCCTGAAGGTGGTATTATTATTTCATTACTATTTGTTACGTGTCTTTTAGATGTGAATGTTACTAGTACAATGGACATGTAGTAACAGGATAGTTCCTGTGGCCAAGATCACTTCTAGGGTAGTAAGCAAGCAGACACCGCAACAAGCCAATATAAATGTGAATTAATTGGGCCACAATGGACGAAATGGACGATATACAATTTATTTAGGACTGCACGCAGCTCCACACACAATACAGTTCATGCCAACATACATTGGCAGATAAGATGCAGTAAACGATATACCGTAGGCCAGGGGTCGGCAAACTACGGCACGCGTGCCAAGCGTGGCACGTGGAACGATTTTAAATGGCACGCTGAGTGAATTAAAATACTGTACAGAATATGATCTCATTTTTAAAAAAAAATTGAATTTTTAATTAAATAGAAGCATATAATTCTTTTAAAGCTATACCTGTTTTTACAACCTTTCAAAACGAAAGTTTTTAGACATTGGAGGTAAGAATGTGCGATCTGATTAAAACTAAAGGCCTGATCATACTATACTGCACGTAAGTCTTCGTTTTTATGGACCATTTCCGAGAACAAACATTCTTCAACGAATTTCAAGGGGAGTGGTTATACTTTGCGGCGCCCGCTAGTCTGGGGTCTACCTGCTACCGTAGTTTGCAGGATGAGATTCTTGAAAAGAATCCCCAGCAAATTTTGACGGGCAAGCGGAGACGTAATATCATAATTACGTATTAGTGTCTGGCTAGCGCCTGGACGAGCGTATTTATTTCGTTTTCGCTCGCAGTTTTTGACTCCCAGTGTGAGTTTGGAGCAACAATGACTGACCTCGACGAAGTTATATTTCCGTCCTATCCTGCCCCTCTCTCCCGACCACCACCACCTCTACAGTTCTCTCGGCTGTCGCATACTCATGCCCGTACAGTCCGTTGACCGCAGCACAAAGGTTGGTGTTATTATTAAGTAATACGGTGCCGTTAAAATGAATCAAAAAAGACAAAAACTTGATACACGCTCGTTTCAAGACTTTTGGACAAACGAATATGGATTCATACAACAAAAGGATCGTGCTGTTTGCGCTTTATGTTATGAAATTGTCTTGTGCCGTACGTCAAGTGTACAAAGACACTATCAAACCAAACATCAGTCCATGTTTAAAAACTCTGAGGAGAAAAGTGAAGCCATAAAAATGGCTGTTTCTGGCTACAAAAAAAAACAAAGTAGTATTTTTAGTCAAGTAATTGGAACCAAAAATAAAGCTACCGAATGTAGTTACAAAATTGCACAGTGTGTGGCTTCGAAGGGCAAACCTGTCACAGATGGAGAATACATCAAGGAAACATTTTTGAGCAGTGCTGAAATTTTTGTTTAGTGATTTACCAAATAAAGAAACAATACTGTCTCGGATTCGAGAAATACCGGCTTCTGCGAGATCAATCGAGAGGCGCATAACTGATATGGCTGAAAATGTAACGGTAAAACAAACAACCGGGTTACAACAAGCTGTTGTATTTAGTGTCGCTCTTGACGAAAGTGTCGATGTGAATGATGTGGCGCGCCTAGCTATAGTTGCGCGATATTGTGACAACGACCGTATTTATGAAGAACTGTGCTGCTTGATACCTTTTGATGGTACAGCCAAGGGAGAGGACATTATGACTGCATTTGTAAGCTATTTCGAAAATCAGAACATTAACATGAATAAAATATTCTGTGTTACTACTGATGCCGCCCCTGCATTTGTCGGAAAGAACAAAGGATTTGTTAAACTTCTTGAGTATCGTATTGGACGTCAAGTATTGAGCTTCCATTGCATTATACACCAGAAGAGTTTGTGTGCGAAGATTTCGTCACTATCCTTGAACTCTGTAATGGAAACTGTTGTCAAGATAGTTAACTTCATAGTTTCTCGCTCTTCATTGACCCACAGGCAATTCAAGTCTCTTCTACAAGAAATGGAGAGCGCATATGCGGACCTCCCGCTGTACAGCAATGTTCGTTGGCTTAGTCGAGGTAATGTTTTGAACAGATTTGTATCATGTCTAGAAGCAATCAAGGTGTTTCTTGATGAAAAGAAACAACATTTCCCGGAACTGAATGACGAGGACTGGCTGTGCAAGCTGATGTTTCTGGCTGACATAACTACAAATCTGAATGAATTAAACTTGCGTTTACAAGGGCAGGGTCAAACAATACTTGATCTTTTTGAGCACTGGAAAGGATTTGCGTCAAAATTAGACATATTTTGCAGAGATATTACCACTAACACATACAAGTACTTTCCAAACGTAAAGGCTCATTCAAATCGATTTACTGTCAACAGAGATGAGCTTCAGAAGTACGTTGAAGCGCTCAAAGGAGAGTTTGCTAAACGAGGTCAAGACTTCAAAATTCACGAGCCCATGTTTTCTTACCTCATCAAGCCCGACTTAATTGATCATACTAACATCCCATTTGACCTATCTCTTTTCGAGTGGATGGATTTTGACAATTTTGAAATGCAACACATCGAATTCAAAGCATCAGAGTTATGGACGATAAAATTTGTAGAATTGCGAAAAACTCTTGAAGGAAGCTGCTTGGAAAAGTCAGCTGCCATCCTCAACTGCTGGACATCCCTGCCTCAAGCGTTCACCTGTTTGAAGAAAGTTGCATTTGCTCTACTTTCGGCTTTTGGGTCAACTTATACATGAGAACAAATTTTCTCACACATGAAAGCTGTTTTAAGTCCACAGAGAAGTCGCCTAACACTTGTGCATTCAGAAGCCTGTGTGAAGCTGAAATTGACAAAATACACACCTGATATTGAACAATTAACAAAGGAGAAGCATGGACACAGGTCCCATTAATTGATTAATGACTCAGATCAATAATAATCAATGATTACTCATATTAAAATTTTAATAACGTGTTTTATGTTTGGTTTATTTAATTGTTTTGTTCTTCAAACTATTGGACTTTCTGTCTTAAAAAAATATACATATGGCAATTTTATTATAAAATTTCAAACTAATGTGTTCAGAACTTAAATTTTGCAAAACATAATATTTGTATTGATATTTGTTCCTATTTATATTAAAATATTGAATAATCTACAAAGAATAGAATAGTTATTTAATTTATCGGAAACATGTTAATACAAGATCATTTTTAAATTGTTTCAATAATTGTTGTATATAAAAATATGATGGACTTAGGTTGGCACGCTGAGTGACTTTACAACATTACTCCGGCACGACTCTACTAAAAGTTTGCCGACCCCTGCCGTAGGCAGTCAGTTCAGGTCAGGAACGCTGTCCCTTAGTTCTCAATATGATTTATTTCTCTTAACACCCGACACTGAGCAATTATACTTCTTGTCAATACAGATGACTAGATAACTAGATACATCTCACCGAAGATCTTGATGTATTAGTGATAACAGAACTCCATTATAAACACTTCAACAATACATACGTCCCCTCGCCATGACACACAATCGTATAAGGCCCTGCTTTTTTTTTTTTTCCTCGCTTTTTTTTTTTTCCTCGCATGAGGTCGCCTATTTTTTTCCTCGCATGAGGTCGCATTGGCACCTACCCCAAACCCGGTTCTGGCCAAGACCTTTTTTTTTTTTTTTTCCTCGCTTGAGGTCGCATATTTTTTCCTCGCATGAGGTCGCATTGTCCCCGCCCAAACCCGGCTCTGGTCAAGACCACATGTCCTAACACAAGAAGACCCAATGACAAACTGTGTCACTGTAGTGATCCTCTGTGTTCTCACACAAGGGACCTTATGACACATGAATGTCACTGTACCGGTCCCCGTGTCTAGACACATGATCCTAGCTAAAGGCCAGATATTAGGGTTTCACAGCGTTATTTGCATAAGGCCCCGCACTTCTGCTCCTCTAGTATCACGTGAGCCAGCCAAGCATATCGGCTTAACGTCACTCACCCATCTTTATCAGTGACCCGTATAAAATAAACAAACAAAGAGCCCTGTTGAGCTAACCATATAATAGGCACAATCGTTATGAATTTTAATCATAACACTATTATTATTATTTTTATTATTATTATTACATGCTATAAATGAAATCTCCTGGCCGCTACGCTTGGGTAGCACCGGAAAGCATCCTGGGGGAATCGAAAGACATATCTTGTCTTTGATCCACCTTCACTGAGTGTTAGCTCTTGTAGCGGGAGGTTACTTAAAATTATTTATTATGTAAAAGTATGCCAGTAAAGAGTTCTGGTCTTACAAGTAATACCCCAGTCTTAGAAATAAGCACTGGTGTATTGTTATCATAAAAATAGTCAGACTGTGAAAACCCTGGCCCAGTTGGTAAGAAGTAGTACCAGGATTTAAGGTGTCTCCTCCCTATGACTATCTTATGATTACTTATATTCTAGGGGATAAGTAAAATGAACATTCACTGAAACCACAAATGGAAGAAGTGAATAAATCCTCAGGTACAGTTAAAATAGTTTAATAATTACACTAATATTCTATTTCTACTAGTTGGAAAAGAGCATATACATATATATATAAAAGTATTCACACAATTACTATTATGGTCTGTTTATACTTCAAGATCTTAAATAATAAAGTTACTGAAATCACTGTTATTAGTCCTTTGAATTTAAGGATAACTGTCATCAGTTGACTGAGTTTATGTATGGTTACTTATTGTTTTCAACTATTGGCTGTTTCACATGTATAGGTGGTCAGTGTCAAACAGGACACTTATCTTTCCAACTTGATACTGCTGAAACTGTCCTTTGCTGATATCAGACTTGGTAGGCCCAACAGTAGGGATGCCAATGACCAGTTGAAGTTCACTCCTTGGGGTCCTGCACTTTGGTGGGATTGCCTCGGATGAACTACACCGGCTTCTGATACTGGACAGTCTGGTTTGAGTTATTTCATGGAACCTGCAACATATCATATCAGCCTAGGCTAGTATCTGGCTAGACTTGTAGCGGACTAGCACAGATGTCAGACCAGTCAGTCATCAGATGTCACCGTTATACAATCATAGTAAGCAAGGACATCATTTCAGTGATATAGCATTAATATTAACATGTCAATTAAGTGTAACTGACTAGCACATAAGTCAGACAAGTCAGTCATCAGGTGTCAAAGTTATACAGTCATAGCAAGTAACATCATTTCAATGATACAGAATTAATATTAACATATCAGTAATAAACATCATCTGGTTTATTCCGCTCCTATACATCCCTTCATATGCTATAACTTGATCCTTCCAAATCATATCAAGTACAAATTCAAATACTGATGCTATCCTTAGCATCTACACAAAAGTAATACATAAATAAAGAAAGTGAGTGACCACGTGATCAGGTTGCTTTCTACTGAAACTGGCTATAGCACACTCCAGTTTACCAGCTGTAAATGGGTACAAAGTTGTGCGCTCGAACTAGGGAAGGCAAAGGCAGCGAGGAAGGGGACTAGTCACCTTAACCTCGTAAACGGGGATCTTCCATGATGAAGTTTCTAACACTTCATTTCCCTATGACAATCTCTGCCATGGGACTGCCTTTATCTTCGTAAGCGATAAAGCAATATGATAAATATAACTTCATTAGGCCGTGGGGCTATTTGTGATTACTTCTTGTACAAGCAACACTCATCCACAATGTACATGTTAGATCATATTAAAAATACAATACATTATATCAATGACTATTATACAGGCATTTTTTGTGAATTCTATATGAACCTGAAATAACAAATATTATACACGGTAGTTATCATAATTTCGCTTACCCTCAGACTTCAGATACTGGACTTAAAAATGTTTCTGGCGATCCGCTCACAATTCATGGATAGTGGCGAAACTCCCTCCAGTCTGGCTCAAACCTCTTTCGTTGTGTATCTCTCTCAGTTTACCGATCCGCTACTTATACGCAAAGCGCGGACGTATCGGAGAGTACCGACGTCACAGCCTAAACCTAACCTGAAAAATCCTTCCCGAACAGTGATTTCGGCCGATCTGTGCGTCGACTGAAATTTTGCCTTTATCATTCTCGGCATATATAATATCCATATTGTTCCATCTTATCTAGTTTTATACAGCTGATAAAACTCTATCTTCCTATCCATGTAAATTCCCAAACTGTTATTTGTTGCTTTTAATATTTAGAACAGAAGTGGGTTTACACGCTTTTAGCGTAACTGTGGGCAGCCGAAATACGCATATATCTCCGTAAATGAGAACTTCCTACCGTTCCATCTTATATGCAGTTATACACCATCCTTCCCTGTACTGAAATGTAAAATCCTTTTCATACGGATTCCCTTCTGTTGTTATTTTATCGTTGGCGATTCCCTCTGTCCGATACACATTTCGCTGATACGCCGCCATTTTGAAAGCGGTCACTCGATCGTAGATGGGTTTATAAATCTAACTGAACTCATTTGCAATGACTTGAAACCAATTTCGCGACATAGCTCCCCCATATTTTAAGCTGGATGATATCTAGCTTAACTATTGGGTACAAGACAATTGCAAATCGACCATTCCGAGGTTAGTTTTCCTTCTTTCTATCCTCCTCCAGCTCTGTGGGATGGCGATTAAGAAAATCTGCGCCCACATTCTGTTTTCCAAGAATATATTCATCCTTTACTATCTCTCTCCTTCCTGTTCGGCTTTTCATCCAGGCTCTTACTGCTGGTGAAACGGGGTCGGTAGGTTTCCCATGAAGTTTACCGCCCTCTTTTCGTTGATAGTTGGATGTGGTTTTCCCTCGCAAATCCGTAGGTGTTTGATTTTCGCTACGTGATTTGTTCCTTTTTTCCAGCGCATGGGGTTCAGACTGCAATTGAACCTGTGTGGGATGTTTCCTTTCCCCTCCCGTGCAAATCTCGGGAGTACCCCTGATTGCTGGTTTGCTTGTAGATTTTTGATGAAGACTCTTCCGTCGACTTTCTGAATCTACATAGGTGCACTCTGGACAGGAATTTACATACTGATTTATGTCTTCCGTAATACCTGGCCAGTAGAACTGGGTGGCTATTCTTTGTTTTGTGTCACCATTACCCAGGTGTTCACTCAAAGTTGATATGTGTCCCCAGCCTATAACCTTATTCCTATAGGTGGATGGTACAACAATTTGACCATGACTTTTCGTCCCTCTGCCAGCTTTCCTGTACAAGAGTCCATGTTCCCTATAGAAGTGTCCTTTCCTTGGTGTGTTATGTGTCTTTGACAATTTTCCAAAACAAGGCTTCAATGTGCTGTCTGCTTCTTGAGCCCGTTTCATTTCAGTCGAATGAAATGTTAATTTGGTGTCCCTCTCTATGTTCCTGGAGTCAGACCTGGTCTGGATTTCTGCCATAACCATAGGTTTTACAGGGTCTCCCAAGAAAACATATTTACGCCCCAACATTAGGGGGTAAAAGGGATCATCTATCACAGCTGCATTTATCTCCCCTTCCACATAGCGACAACTGACATGAATCTTTGCTATGGGTAAAGTAAGGGGTGATGTTCCT
The DNA here is from genome assembly GCA_024509875.1 of Oreohelix idahoensis. NCBI lineage: Eukaryota > Metazoa > Mollusca > Gastropoda > Stylommatophora > Oreohelicidae > Oreohelix > Oreohelix idahoensis. Next base: position 156,548 of record JAMPIV010005629.1, on the reverse strand, counting down.
TTTAGTGGCCCTTGAATATCTACTGTTTCTGTGGTGATTTGTTCAGGGCACACCAGAGATGCACACACGACTGCGTCATAGGACAAACCTGTGTCATACATTCCTGTGACTTGTTTGCCATTCACAGTCACTATCTCCTGGGTAGGTGGGTGATGGAGGCTATTCTGACTCACAGTCAGTTCCTTCCTAACAGAAGTCCTCACCTGTAGACATGCAGCATGATGAAGGGGTTTTTTCCTCCCACATTCATCAGTGTTGTGGTTACTCATCTTACAAAATTTGCACCACTTATCTCCCTGTCTGTAGGGTTTATTTTCCTGAGTCTGAGGGTTCTTGTCCTTATTAACAAATCTTTGCTTGTTTCTGTATGGCTGATCCATCTGGTCAAAATCGGTATTCTGCGGTGGTGGCTTATATCCTTCTACCTGCTTCCTTTTTGTTCCTACCAATTCAGCTTGAGCTGCTTGGTATCTCTCTGCACATTTCAAAATGTCTTCCAGCCTCTCTGCTCCTTGTTCCATAAGGAATTTCCTCATTTCTTGAGACATGGAATCTTTCACTTGTTCTAACATAACCATTTCTTTCAGATCCTCGTAGGTTTTCTGATACTTACCTAAACTACTCCATTTCAACAAATACGTTTCTAGCCTAGCTGAGAACTGGTTATATGTTTCTCCAGGTAGAGGTTTAGAAGTTCTAAATTTCTTCCTATATGCCTCAGAGTTCTTTTCATACCGGATCAGTAAGGCTTGCTTTAGTATTTCATAATTTTCCTGATCTTCTTTGGGGAGTTTCAGAAACACATCATATGCAATACCTCTCAATCCCTGAGATAACTTTAGACTCCATTTTTCCTTTTCCAGTCCATATGTAGAGGCTAGCCTTTCATACCTATCCAGGTATGACTCAATTGCGTCCTCCTTTTCAACAAATGGATCTAGGTGGAAGTTCATGGCCCCATTTGCTGTGTTCTGAAAAGAGCTATTCGCAGAATGAGGTGAGCTATTACCATGGGTGCTAGTCCCAGCCTGAAGTTCAAGATCAAGCTGTCTCATTTTCAGCTCATGGTCTCTCTCTGCTTGTAACCTCCTTTCTTCTCTCTCAGCTTCTAATTTCTTGGCTTCTCTCTCTGCTTCTAATTCTAATTTCTTGGCTTCTCTTTCTGCATCCAATTTCTTGGCTTCTCTTTCTGCTTCCAATTTCTTGGCTTCTCTTTCTGCTTCCAATTTCTTGGCTTCTCTTTCTGCTTCCAATTTCTTGGCTTCTCTTTCTGCTTCCAATTGCTTTGCTTCTCTCTCGGTGTACTTTTCACATTCCGTCGTGACATACCGGATCAGAACGTCACCATCCATGCCAAGCTCTTTTCCCACCTGCAGTGTAGCAGACCTAAATTTGACCAAGTCAGCCATGATGTATCTGTAGTCTAGTAGGGCAAGCGATCTTACTCAAACTAATTTACTACAATACAATTAACTTATATAAAATTAAAGTTAATTAAACTGACTTCACCATATATGAAACAGCTTTCTTTATCTGTACTCAATGGTACTCCTAAAAAATTATATATTTCCTACTATGTTAACTCTTTCCAAAAATTTTCAAAAAAGAAAAAAAAAATTTTCTACACAGCAGAAATAGAAAGTTGGCTCAGGAATATCAAAGATATATCCCGCAGACGAGCCCCCACTGTAGCGGGAGGTTACTTAAAATTATTTATTATGTAAAAGTATGCCAGTAAAGAGTTCTGGTCTTACAAGTAATACCCCAGTCTTAGAAATAAGCACTGGTGTATTGTTATCATAAAAATAGTCAGACTGTGAAAACCCTGGCCCAGTTGGTAAGAAGTAGTACCAGGATTTAAGGTGTCTCCTCCCTATGACTATCTTATGATTACTTATATTCTAGGGGATAAGTAAAATGAACATTCACTGAAACCACAAATGGAAGAAGTGAATAAATCCTCAGGTACAGTTAAAATAGTTTAATAATTACACTAATATTCTATTTCTACTAGTTGGAAAAGAGCATATACATATATATAAAAGTATTCACACAATTACTATTATGGTCTGTTTATACTTCAAGATCTTAAATAATAAAGTTACTGAAATCACTGTTATTAGTCCTTTGAATTTAAGGATAACTGTCATCAGTTGACTGAGTTTATGTATGGTTACTTATTGTTTTCAACTATTGGCTGTTTCACATGTATAGGTGGTCAGTGTCAAACAGGACACTTATCTTTCCAACTTGATACTGCTGAAACTGTCCTTTGCTGATATCAGACTTGGTAGGCCCAACAGTAGGGATGCCAATGACCAGTTGAAGTTCACTCCTTGGGGTCCTGCACTTTGGTGGGATTGCCTCGGATGAACTACACCGGCTTCTGATACTGGACAGCCTGGTTTGAGTTATTTCATGGAACCTGCAACATATCATATCAGCCTAGGCTAGTATCTGGCTAGACTTGTAGCGGACTAGCACAGATGTCAGACCAGTCAGTCATCAGATGTCACCGTTATACAATCATAGTAAGCAAGGACATCATTTCAGTGATATAGCATTAATATTAACATGTCAATTAAGTGTAACTGACTAGCACATAAGTCAGACAAGTCAGTCATCAGGTGTCAAAGTTATACAGTCATAGCAAGTAACATCATTTCAATGATACAGAATTAATATTAACATATCAGTAATAAACATCATCTGGTTTATTCCGCTCCTATACATCCCTTCATATGCTATAACTTGATCCTTCCAAATCATATCAAGTACAAATTCAAATACTGATGCTATCCTTAGCATCTACACAAAAGTAATACATAAATAAAGAAAGTGAGTGACCACGTGATCAGGTTGCTTTCTACTGAAACTGGCTATAGCACACTCCAGTTTACCAGCTGTAAATGGGTACAAAGTTGTGCGCTCGAACTAGGGAAGGCAAAGGCAGCGAGGAAGGGGACTAGTCACCTTAACCTCGTAAACGGGGATCTTCCATGATGAAGTTTCTAACACTTCATTTCCCTATGACAATCTCTGCCATGGGACTGCCTTTATCTTCGTAAGCGATAAAGCAATATGATAAATATAACTTCATTAGGCCGTGGGGCTATTTGTGATTACTTTTTGTACAAGCAACACTCATCCACAATGTACATGTTAGATCATATTAAAAATACAATACATTATATCAATGACTATTATACAGGCATTTTTTGTGAATTCTATATGAACCTGAAATAACAAATATTATACACGGTAGTTATCATAATTTCGCTTACCCTCAGACTTCAGATACTGGACTTAAAAATGTTTCTGGCGATCCGCTCACAATTCATGGATAGTGGCGAAACTCTGTCCCCAGTCTGGCTCAAACCTCTTTCGTTGTGTATCTCTCTCAGTTTACCGATCCGCTACTTATACGCAAAGCGCGGACGTATCGGAGAGTACCGACGTCACAGCCTAAACCTAACCTGAAAAATCCTTCCCGAACAGTGATTTCGGCCGATCTGTGCGTCGACTGAAATTTTGCCTTTATCATTCTCGGCATATATAATATCCATATTGTTCCATCTTATCTAGTTTTATACAGCTGATAAAACTCTATCTTCCTATCCATGTAAATTCCCAAACTGTTATTTGTTGCTTTTAATATTTAGAACAGAAGTGGGTTTACATGCTTTTAGCGTAACTGTGGGCAGCCGAAATACGCATATATCTCCGTAAATGAGAACTTCCTACCGTTCCATCTTATATGCAGTTATACACCATCCTTCCCTGTACTGAAATGTAAAATCCTTTTCATACGGATTCCCTTCTGTTGTTATTTTATCGTTGGCGATTCCCTCTGTCCGATACACATTTCGCTGATACGCCGCCATTTTGAAAGCGGTCACTCGATCGTAGATGGGTTTATAAATCTAACTGAACTCATTTGCAATGACTTGAAACCAATTTCGCGACAGCTCTTAGTGATAATTAAGGGACAACAACGTTTGTCACGGCTGTTAGGCACTGATATCAAAGTAACTTATCAAAGTGCCTTAATGCAAGTTGTAAGATTTCATAGAATGTTCATTGTAACAGGACTCTCTCTCTCTCTCTCTCTCTCTCTCTCTCTCTCTCTCTCTCTCTCGCTCGCTCGCTCTCTCTCTCTTTATCTCTCTCTTTATCTCTCTTTATCTCTCTCCTTCTTTTGTCTTTATCTCTCTCTTTCTTTTGTCTTTTTCTCTCTCTTTCTTTTTCTCTTTCTGTCTCTTTCTCTCTCTTTCTTTCTCTTTCTCTTTCTTTTTCTCTTTCTCTTTTTGTCTTTCTCTCACTTTCTCTCTCTTTCTCTCTCTTTCTCTCACTTTCTCTCTCTCTCTCTTTCTCTCTTTTTTCTCTTTCCCTCTATTTTTCTATCTCTTTCTCGCTTTTTCACTTTCTCTCTCTCTTTCCCTCTTCCTCTGTTCATCGCCCACTGTATTGTCGTAAGTTATACGATGCAGTTTATTGTATAGTTGTGTTTTCTATTACATTAATGTAGAATTATTAGTTGTTAATGATCCCTTATTTATCAATTCGTGTAGTGAAACGCCTTGAACCAACATTGAAACAGTCATAGCAGCTTCTCGCGAAAATACGGAAAAGGTGCGCATTGCACTATGAAAACTAAACTAAACACAATTTAAAGAACTCGCATACCTTTCAATCTTTTCATTTTGCATTGTCTGGAAAATACAAAACGCCTTGCATTGCACCGTGAAAGCTGGATTGAACATCCATCCTGAGGGAGCACTATTCCCATTCTTTCTTTATCTCTTCAGTGATCCCCCGGGGGGAACTCTACGGGGCAATTATACAGCGTTAGCAAATACTAATTCAACATTCATTCTGTTTAGTTTATAACTTTATTTTATGGTTATATTTTATGTTGAATTCTTATTTTTTTTTATATACTAATGTTTGTTAATGGGTTTCTAACTGCTATCAAAGCTCTAGTTAAAACTAATGACGGGCGTGTGTCCCAGTCACAAAAGACATTAGTTAAAACAAGCCACCTGCATACTTCTGGGGGGCGTGGGTCGGCTCCACTCCACATAACAAACGTATATCTTTTGTCAACGTCCGCGAAGCTTACGTTAAGTGACCTCAGCTATTTCTGCAGTCGGCATGTTGTCCATTAAAACATAATGTGACTGACTTTGTTTATCACGCACCAGCAGTTCGTCAGCCCAGCGGGGCATCACAGCAGCACAGAAATTCATTACCTAAGGGTGGATTTGAGCTGAAATGATAACTTGCCACCCCTATCGACACCTGGTATTAAAGTGCAAGATGTAGGTGTCTTCTCTGATTTAGAATGTTGCTGTGTGTGTTGCAATAGAACAGTTCATAGGGTACACCACAGGCAACATGACGTGTAGAGTCATAGAAATGGTAACTTCGCTTTAGTTTTATACCATTTATTGCACGCCACAAAACAGTCATGATATTTATGTCATCATCAGCATAGTATAACGAATGCAGCATTCAAAATCATATTAACTGATAGTCATGTAGGATCCAATACTCAATAGTTGCATCGCAAACAGATATCATAAAGTTCTGGTTCGTGAAGCTGTATCAATAATATATATATAACTTCTGCAACAGTCAGCTGCAGATCCTCAATGTTCATAGACAATAATAAATGCTCCCTTTCTGATGCTAGCAGATCAGATGTATACAATAAGTCCGTTTACTGTCTGCACGTGAATAGCATACTGGGCATATAGGTCATACCGACCTTTATAACGTTTCTAAGTGTAACCATCTGACTTGGACGTGATCTCTGATATAACGAATCCTGGAACACAGACAATAGTCTTGTTGGTCTAGAGCGACCCATATATATATAACTAGTTCAGGTATAAAGATACCGGTGACTTAATCCTAGTCAAAGTACCTCTCCATTTTGAATCACACAGGCGAGCAAAAAGGCGACAAAATGACGAACCTCTAGATGATAGCATAAAGTTCGATACAAGAGGAATTACCTTATTTCGGAAAATCAACCATGAACATATGCCTCCAGGCAGGCTTGAATAATACTGGGAAATAGTCTAGTTAGCTAACTAACTCACAAAGACAATGTATTTCCCTCAGAAAATCACAAGACGCAGGTTGCGTCCGCTCGCTACTCAGACCATTTCTAAACTGCCCCGAGCTGGGCGGAACAACAAACGAACTCCAAGTCGAGACATGCGCAGAACGACAATCTCTGAGTCGCCGTTCACAATAAGACGATTCTAAGAACATTCGAGATAAAAGTCTTACACAGTCGCGCCTTTTATGGACATGAACAGAAGCGTTAAGGCAGGTTTCAGACATCTACAACAGTTGACTGATACTACCAAATAAGGAGATATGGTCACGCTTCGTTCAAGAAATTATAGACCGAACGTGTCTCTATACAAGAGAAGGCAAACTCCTAAAAAATTGTAGTCTCGATAACTCGGGTGATGTCCCTTTGACTGTAAAAAACATAATACACACTTCAGTCAAAAAATGATCATACATACGAAAAATGATCATACAAAGACTTTGGAAAAAGTAATTATTTGTGCGTAACATTACCGCACCCTCCCGGGAAAAAAAAAAAAATGAAACATTTTTTTTTTTAAATCCTGGAGCCGGAAAAATCTAGGCTCCTAACGCACGTATGATGCGCGGATATACCTAACAAAATAGCTCAACACTTGGAGCGAAACTGAGATCATATCCCAGGTCCTTAGAGAAAAAATTTATCTAAGTATACGCGTATATATCCCAGGAAGGTGCCACCAACACACGCCACAATAATGGCAACATCATAATAAAAGTCAAATTATTCTCATACCAATATATGAAATTAAATATATTATTATGATATCATATAATGTGTTGTGCAAACAGCGGTGTAATATATTAATATACCGCACTATTTAATTACATTATATAATGCATCAGTAACTAATAAGTAATACATGTGTTGATCTTCGTTGACATAAACATTCAATAGAAGAAGATGTGGACATCATCCGCTCCCAATCTAGGACAGGACTTGATATCCTCAAAGTTCCACAATGGACACAATCTCGCATCTTCAATGATGTGCTGCGAAAATATCAATAACACAAATCTTAAAGACAACTGGTAAATCTCTTAATACCATCCTGAAAATAATTTATTTAAATGTGGCCGAGTGATCTTTTGGCCCGTATATCACTAACTAAGCCTTCTTAGATAACATGGTACAATGTTATAAATTTCCCTCAAAAAAAAAGTGAGAAAAAATCTACTAACATGACTTTATAACATTGGACTGTATATCAGGAAATATATATATATGACAGAAGAATCATGTGGAATCGTGTGGGCATCTGGACAGAATGTCTGCCATCACATTATCCGAACCACGGATAGCTCGAACCGAGAAATGAAATGGTTGAAGAGCTATGGCATAACGAGTGGACCTCGAGCTCTTCAAGTTTTTGCTCTGAATAGCAGTAAGCGCTTTCTGGTCGGTTTCCACAATGAAATGTGCGCCTAGAAGAAATCTTTGTAACTTCAGAATAGACCATACCATAGCCAATAACTCACGGTCTAAAACCGAGTAATTCTTTTCTGCAGCATTTAATTTCCTAGAGATATACATCACCGGATGCAGAGTATCAGAATACTCCTGCATTAGTGCCGCCCCAATCCCAGTTGACGAGGCGTCACTTCGAAGAACAAAAGTCTTCTCAATAGTAGGTAACCTAAGAATAGGTGGAGATGAAAATAGGGCTTTAACCTGGTCCAATGAAGATTGACATTCTTTAGACCAGCGGATCAGATTAGGCGACCCTTTCTTAAATAAAGTAGAAAGCGGTGCCATAATGGAGGACAGATTCGGAATGAATCGTCCGTAGAATTGGATCAAACCTAATAGACTCCTTACTTGTTTCTTCGTTTTAGGGACCGAAATGTTAAGTATTTTTGAAACATTGTGGTCCTCTGTCTTTAAAAGACCACGACCAACACGATGACATAGGAAAGAAATCTCACTAAATCCTATAAAGGCTTTAGAGGGTTTTGCAGTCAAGTTATACTCGCGAAGAGTAGACAGTAATTCGTATAAACCCAAATAGTGATCTTCCCAGGAATCACTGAATAGGCAGATATCATCTAGGTATGCTATGACATCTGTACGATATGCGAGAATTCGCCGCATCATGCGTACGAATGTAGCAGGGGCGTTCATAAGACCAAAAGGCATGAAATTCCATTGGAATAAACCCCTAGGTGTAGAAAAAGCTGTGAAAGATTTGGCACGTTCAGTTAGCGGGACTTGCCAATAACCTTTAGACAAATCTAGTTTGGTAAAGAATCTAGAATTAGAAAGTTTATTGAGTAGCTCTTCTAATGAAGGCATAGGTTCAGCATCGAACTTCGTAACTTGGTTCAATTTGCGATAATCTACGCAAATGCGAATGTTATTATCCTTCTTTCGAACAATAACCATAGACGAAGAGTATGCTGAAGTGGATGGTTCAATGATTTTCAAACGTATCATTTCATCCAATTCTTTTTCGACTTGAGACTGGAAATGGATAGGTATTGGATAGGGTCTGACTCTGATAGGATTATGATCAGTTAGCACAATGTCATGTTCAATGACATGTGTGTGTCCCGGGATGTCTGTAAGAACATCCTGAAATGTTTGCAACATCGAAGAAACTTGTCGATGTTCCTCAGCGGAAAGATTTGGAGAAACGGACACGTTTTTCCAAGATTCCGTAGAATAAAGTGGGACCATAGAAAGAGGAAGATTGACATCAGAAAAAGTAGTTTCCTCATCCTGTATAACTGACAGAGATGAGTACTGACCATGAGGTGCTTGAGAATTGTCCGTAGCCTGGAAAATAGGCTGCAAATAGTCAGGTCTTTCATAAAATTCCGTGAGCATATTTATGTGGAAAGTTTTATGCTTTCCATCAATATCGACAACATAGTCGACATCAGAAATTTTGGAGACTATTGCATATGGACCTTTCCATGCAATTAGAAGTCTGTTCTCCCTTGAAGGAAGTAGAACGAGAGCTTTGTCACCTGGACAAAGTTGTCGTAGACATCTATTCTTATTTGCAAACTGCCTTGCCTTTTCTTTAGCAAATTCGGAAGACGAAGTTGCTAGTTTGCATGCCTCGATGATCTTTTGCCTAAGAGCAATGACGTACTCATAAGAAGATTGAGTTTCATCGCTAATATTATCGGCAGTGATTAGATCATGAAGTAAAGACATAGGGCCGCGCGGTTGCACGCCAAAGACAAGTTCAAAAGGGGAAAACCCTGTATGTTCATTGGGGACCTCTCTATACGCAAAGAGAGCCGCGGGTAAGACCCTGTCCCAATCCTGAGGATGATCCTCAGTTATTTTACCAAGTAAAGTTTTCAGAGTCCTATTTAAACGTTCGACCAACCCATTAGACATTGGGTGATAGATACTGCTGAGAGACCTTTTAATGTGTAGCATAGACATTACCTGTGACATAGTGTCTGATATAAGTTGAGTGCCATGGTCTGACAATATTTCTCCGGGAAAACCCAAGCGAGAAAATATCAGCCAAAGAGCGTCTGCGATATCAGCAGTTGAGATGCTCTTGAGAGGTATTGCCTCTGGCCAACGTGTGCACATATCGACACATGTAAGGATAAATTGATGTCCTCTAGCTGACTTAATTCTAAAAGGACCGATAATATCTATTGCCATTTTTTGAAAAGGGCGAATAGGAATGTCAGCAGCCTGGATAGGCGCAGCATGTCGTGGTCCTTTAGATTTGACCTCCTGACATACTTTGCAAGAGCGACAGTACATTCGTATGTCCTTGCTCACAAATGGCCAAAAGAAAGCCGCAAGAACCCTCGACTTTGTACGGGAAAAACCCATATGTCCAGCACATTGCGAGTCATGAGCATGTTGCAATATTTGCACTCTCATGCTCTTAGGCACAAGAATTTGTGAATGAGTGGACGTAGTCGAGTCTTGTACTATACGTACAAGTACGCCGTTCTTCATAGAAATCCAAGACTTTCTATTAGTATTTTGATTAGGATCACCTTTTTTTGCTAGAATGAAGAATTTTTGTAAAGAAGGATCTTCTTCTTGAAATTTGATAAATGAGTCACGTGTAATAGTCAAGTGACTATCTTGGTCATTTACTTCATCATTATTAGTTAATGAAGTCTGAGGTGGATCCAGAGCATGTGCTCTTGTGACCACCGCATTGGTAGCTTCAATGTTTTGCTCTTCCCAAACAGCGATCTGCTGTGGGGTACATTCCCTAACTCCGTGAATACGACCAATAATAAGGTCCGCAATAGGGTTTGGAAGTAGACACGCGTGGACCTCTCCCGTGAAGAAAGGAGTAGCAATATGTATTATGGCAGTAGGATATTTTTCCAACGTGCCACCAAATGTGACACATTTGATGACCTTTCCTGTAGCACAGGATGGATCTACAAGAGATTGCCTAACGCCGACAGTAGTACATCCAGAATCAAACAACACCGAGACTGGATTACTATTTACAAGCCCCTTATGTAATATAAGAGAACCTCTCCCATCATGAGCAACATTAGCAGGAAGAGCGGGCAAAGGATGACCACAGCTTAGAGTACTAATGGTTTTCGGATCAAATAAAGTACTGCATTGGATACATTTATTTGCTCTACCAAAATCAAAAGATGAGCATCCGATAGCATTATGGTCTTTATTATCATTAACCTGTTTATCTACTCCCTGAGATTCTTGTTGAACAGAGTTTGTCTGTTGATATCTTTTTCTCTTATGTTGTGATCTACCGCGACCATTATTGCCTCTGCAATTATCATTAAAGTCTCTACTGTAATTTTTATCCTGGTTTGAGTTCCAGTTTCCATAACTGTCATTACCATCTCTATACTGTTGAGAACCTCTATTATCCTGGTATTGAGGTCTCTGCAAAAAATATTTTCCTCTATACCGATTACCTTTGTGGAAATTTCTAAAGTTAACCGGAGTAGAATACCGTGTAGTATTAGGTTGTCTCCAGTTCTGGGAAGAAGAATCACCCTGGAATTGATTACTATGATTCTGGGCATAATTACGGTTACTCTTTTTATTGAAATTTTGCTGGCTACCCTGAAATTTACGCATAAAATTTGGGCCATAAGGTGCTGCCGAAGCAACTGGCAGACCTTCTTTCACCTTAGAGTTGCTAATGGTTATGTGCGGATGCGCAGTAACATACTGGCTACCGTATTCTTCCATTTCTTTTATGTTTTTAGGCTTACGCTCATGAAGAACAGAAAGAAAAGCTTCATTAACAGAAGACATGACCTTGTCTCTAAGTAGTAAGTCCACGAGGGCTTCAAATGTACTTTCTGTCTTAGACAACTCAATCCATCGTAAAAAAGTAAGACGTATGCTTGAGATGAATTCAGAGAATTCAACTCCAGTTTCTGGTAACATGTTTTTAAATTTAAGACGATATCCGTCCTCGTTAAGTTGGTACTTCTTTAACAATGCCACCCTGACAACCCCATAGTTGTTTTTGTCAGGCACATCTACCATACTCAACAAAGTCAAAGCATCACCTCTAAGTATCTTGGACAGATGATAAACATATAATGTTTTATCTAAATTATGCACATTACATGCACTTTCAAATCTATCTAGATAAAATGTTATATCATCGATTGAGGGATTAAATGCTGGTAGATTAAGCTTGAAATCCTTAGCATTAGTCTTATCTGACACCTTATTTGCATCATTAGCATTACCAGCGTTCAATAACTTTAACTTCTCTAACTCTAAAGCTATGAGTTTTTCTTCATGCTCCATTTTTGCTTTTCTCTCATCAGCTTCTCTTTGTAACCTTCTTTCTTCAGCCTCAGCTTGTTTTTCTAATCTTTTATTTTCAGCCTCTATTTCAAGTCTCTTATTTTCAGCCTCTTTTTCAAGTCTCTTATTTTCAGCCTCTTTTTCAAGTCTCTTATTTTCAGCCTCAGCCTGAAGTCTCTTCTCCTGAGATTCTGCTTCTCTTTTTTGTTTTTCCATTTCCATTTGTAATCTTTTTTCATCTACCTGCATCTGCAGTTTTAAATTTTCAGCATCTATTCTCTTTTGTTCAGTTTGTTCTTTCATTTTCTTTTCTTCCGACTTCAATGCCTTGGCATATTGAACAGTCGCAAATTCTTCTAATTTATCACCTGTCTTCCCAAGGGCTTTACCCTGCTCAATAAAGTACTCAAATGTAGACATGATGTCTAAAATGTGAGTACAGAACCTGAAATAATTAATTATCTTATTTCAATCTTAATAGCAACAAGACTTAATAAAGTGCTTGTATAATCACTATGTTTAACCCAATCTCTGTGGGAAACAAGACTTGACACCAACTTGTATTATCAAATGTATAATAATATCACAAGTCACCTCTTAATTAACAGTGCACTACACAAATCAGTGCATAACCATCAGTTATTTATCATAACTGCACTACAATAGTGCATAAGCAAAAAAAAACACCAGTTAGTTATGATAAGTGCACTATAGACCAATAGTGCATGAGCATATATGTAACAATAGTGAAAGCTAACTATGCAAGAACTATGCAAACAATAACAAGACAATGTAAACAATAACAAAGTCACCAACAATGTAAACAAAACAAAGATCAAAGTCAATGTAAACAATAACAAAGATCAGAGTCAATGTAAACAATAACAAAGATAAGAGTCAATGTAAACAACAACAAAGATCAAACAATACGAAAACATTCGCATAAGTCAAATAAATAAACAGCGAAACTAAAAAGAATATGATGACAGAATGCGAAGATATTACAAACAAATGACGCTACAGTGTATACACAGCAATTTTATAAAAAACTGAATAATAGAAAAGAGGAGACCTACAAATACAAACAAATGAAATCGAAACTAAAAACAGAAAGAGAGAAAAAAAAATATACAAAAAACGAAAATAAAGCACAACTCGTCACAACTAAACAGATATAGCAACGATTGTCGCTAGCAAATTTCACTGTAGGAAATTCGCACAGTCCCTAACGAAAACGCTAACAGTAGAACCTCTGTGACGTGGTATCTTCTACTGAAAGACACCGCCCAACCGAGAAAACCCGCTGAAATATAAACATATAAATATACAAATACAAATAACATATAACATGAGCATGTAAACAGTGAAAAATGTGATAGACAGAAGGCTCAGTTAGAACATAAGGGCACAGTTCACAAACAAAACAGGCCACTTAACTTCTATGTATCCAAAACGTCAGCACAGTTCAGAACAGGATGTGATCAGCATTCTTAGGACAATGATCCAACGTTGATCCATATCTGCTCCCGTAAACTGCCATGACGAAGGAAATGAGCTTCTAACAGGAAACAGCTTCTGAACTTGACCTTCTGAATTCTACAAATTGACTTGAGCACTTGACCTTCTGAATCTGCAACAGTACCTCTGAGACCGGAACAGTTGTTACGGCACTTGTCCTTCTTCTTAACAGATCAGGAAATCCATTCGCTCGGTACTTGTCCTTCTAGTTGTAGAAAAACTTCAATACTGCCGAGCAGCGCCGGGTAGTTTCAAAATATCAACAACTGTCAGTAATGCCGCGTCTTTCAAAAAATTTCATCAAAGGTGATGAATAGAAACTGCAACGTTGTCTTGTAGTCTGCTGATGATGTCTGGGTTTGTTGACCCCCTTGAGAGCTGGTATCAGAGTAAACCAACCTATGGCCACCAAAAATGATAAGGGTGGATTTGAGCTGAAATGATAACTTGCCACCCCTATCGACACCTGGTATTAAAGTGCAAGATGTAGGTGTCTTCTCTGATTTAGAATGTTGCTGTGTGTGTTGCAATAGAACAGTTCATAGGGTACACCACAGGCAACATGACGTGTAGAGTCATAGAAATGGTAACTTCGCTTTAGTTTTATACCATTTATTGCACGCCACAAAACAGTCATGATATTTATGTCATCATCAGCATAGTATAACGAATGCAGCATTCAAAATCATATTAACTGATAGTCATGTAGGATCCAATACTCAATAGTTGCATTGCAAACAGATATCATAAAGTTCTGGTTCGTGAAGCTGTATCAATAATATATATAACTTCTGCAACAGTCAGCTGCAGATCCTCAATGTTCATAGACAATAATAAATGCTCCCTTTCTGATGCTAGCAGATCAGATGTATACAATAAGTCCGTTTACTGTCTGCACGTGAATAGCATACTGGGCATATAGGTCATACCGACCTTTATAACGTTTCTAAGTCTAACCATCTGACTTGGACGTGATCTCTGATATAACGAATCCTGGAACACAGACAATAGTCTTGTTGGTCTAGAGCGACCCATATATATATAACTAGTTCAGGTATAAAGATACCGGTGACTTAATCCTAGTCAAAGTACCTCTCCATTTTGAATCACACAGGCGAGCAAAAAGGCGACAAAATGACGAACCTCTAGATGATAGCATAAAGTTCGATACAAGAGGAATTACCTTATTTCGGAAAATCAACCATGAACATATGCCTCCAGGCAGGCTTGAATAATACTGGGAAATAGTCTAGTTAGCTAACTAACTCACAAAGACAATGTATTTCCCTCAGAAAATCACAAGACGCAGGTTGCGTCCGCTCGCTACTCAGACCATTTCTAAACTGCCCCGAGCTGGGCGGAACAACAAACGAACTCCAAGTCGAGACATGCGCAGAACGACAATCTCTGAGTCGCCGTTCACAATAAGACGATTCTAAGAACATTCGAGATAAAAGTCTTACACAGTCGCGCCTTTTATGGACATGAACAGAAGCGTTAAGGCAGGTTTCAGACATCTACAACAGTTGACTGATACTACCAAATAAGGAGATATGGTCACGCTTCGTTCAAGAAATTATAGACCGAACGTGTCTCTATACAAGAGAAGGCAAACTCCTAAAAAATTGTAGTCTCGAAAACTCGGGTGATGTCCCTTTGACTGTAAAAAACATAATACACACTTCAGTCAAAAAATGATCATACATACGAAAAATGATCATACAAAGACTTTGGAAAAAGTAATTATTTGTGCGTAACAGTCCTCTAACATCATTCAAATGAGAAACAAAGGAAAAAGTAAAACCAAACAAAAATATGGACATGTCGACAATAGAGGATAAAAGAAACACATATTTAGAGGAGATGGTAAAATAGAAAGATTTCAATCAATACCCATTAGCTCCCCAAGGAGCATCATCACCAGCTGCCATCTCCCCAACGTTTTCTGTCTCTTGTCCTGATGTTACAATTTGATAGATTATTTCCTGTCCATCTCTTGAGGTTATCTTCCCACTTATATCACTGTCTTCTGTCTCTTGTCTTGATGGTGCACTTTGATAGACTCTTTCCTGTCCATATCTTGATGGTATCTTCCCACTTATAGCACTGCCTTCTGTCTCTTGTCTTGATGGTGCACTTTGATAGACTCTTTCCTGTCCATATCTTGATGGTATCTTCCCACTTATAGCACTGCCTTCTGTCTCTTGTCTTGATGGTGCACTTTGATAGACTCTTTCCTGTCCATATCTTGATGTTATATTCCCACTTATAGCACTGTCTTCTGTCTCTTGTCTTGATGGTGCACTTTGATAGACTCTTTCCTGTCCATCTCTTGATGTTATCTTCCCACTTATAGCACTGTCTTCTGTCTCTTGTCTTGATGGTACACTTTGATAGACTCTTTCCTGTCCATCTCTTGATGTTATCTTCCCACTTATAGCACGGTCTTCTGTCTCTTGTCTTGATGGTACACTTTGATAGACTCTTTCCTGTCTATCTGTTGATGTTATCTTCCCACTTACAGCACTGTCTTCTGATTCTTGTCTTGATGGTACACTTTGATAGACTCTTTCCTGTCCATCTCTTGATGTTATCTTCCCACTTACAGCACTGTCTTCTGATTCTTGTCTTGATGGTACACTTTGATAGACTCTTTCCTGTCCATCTCTTGATGTTATCTTCCCACTTATAGCTCTGTCTTCCTCAAGGAGCATAGGCCTTCAATAAACAAATGTCACGTGCCATCGGCTCAAGTCTTCCTCATCATTTTCATTTCTGTCTCCAGTTCTCTTCTCCGTGTGTGTGTGTGTGTGTCCTACCTCTGCCTCTCTTACTTTAGGGATACCAGAACGAAGACTGCCTTGTAATGCTATCAGCTGGATTCCACAGTGTGTGTTCTATCCATCGCCAGCGACTCTTATTCTCTAGTTCCACTGGCATTTATCAAGCTCTTGTCGCCAGTTCCACACTGATGATCGTCTCGTACCATTTCAATCCTTCTACTCTGCGCAAGCACCCATTTAAGATAGTCTGAAACTTTTTGGTCGTTGTTTTTGGCACCAATTTAAGATAGTCTGAAACATTTTGGTTGTTGTTTTTGTTGTTGTCCATGTTTCACAGCCATGCAAGCAGAGGGTAATGGTATCTCTATATGAGAATTCAAGAAAACGATACGATAATAACTCGCAGTAGCATCAACAATGTTTTTCTTGCACATTTTCTTCTTGTTTTTGCTTTAAGCTCCTTACGGATCATGGAATCATCATCGCATTTTGCCCGAGCAGGAAACCGGTGCCTATGCATTTAATGTTCTATTGTAGTAGTGGTTTCTGTAACAATTCGTTTTACGTCATGAGCTTCGCAGCTTCTTCTACATTCTTCCTTTTATAATGCGTCTCATATGGTTTGATCTACCAATTCTTTGCTCGCCATTATTGGGTGGCCAGGGTCCACGGGATGAATTTATTGCATATAGTGTCCTCATTGTTGTTGAGTATTTTGCTGTGAATCACTCTAGCAAACTAGTTACTCTTTTGCTGTGAATCACTAGCAAACCTATTACTGAGTCTTTTGCTGTGAATCACTTTAGCAAACGTGTTACTGAGTCTTTTGCTGTGAGTCACTCTAGCAAACGTGTTACTGAGTCTTTTGCTGTGAATCACTCTATCAAACTAGTTACTCTTTTGCTGTGAGTCGCTCTAGCAAACCTGTTGCTGAGTCTTTTGCAGTAAAGCGAAACCGACTAAATGGGAAATTGGGGAATTTCAAAAATGCCCGGACAGTGATATCAGTGGTTGTAAGTGATGATGAATGTATCGAAGCAAGAGTTATAAATTCATTAAATACATACTATATTCTCATGCACCAAATACGTACTATCCAGTCTAATATCAACATGTCGTTTAAATATTTACGTAAGATATCCCATCTACAATTAATATTGTCTATGACTACCAACAAGACTTAGGATCAGTCTTTTGACAAAATCCGTCTGCGCTTACCCGAACGATTTTTTAATCAAGGTCAGCTTTGCATTGGTCTTTTGAGAATTACATCATGTTACTATTTTATTTTTACTATACTCAAATATTCAAATCGCGAAACATGGCAGAAATAGAAACGAAAATTTTTTTTTAATTTTTTTTTTTTTAAAAACTTTTAACTAGTCTGTCATTATTCAGTAGTCGGCTACCCATACAAAACATGGCTGTTGAAATTCCCTGCCCACCTGCCCAATCACTCGCATCATACAGTAGTGTTGTGTCCACTAACCTCAACCCTAACTGCATATTTCAAACTATATATTTCCAAGTACGCGTATTTCCAACCATTTATACACTTTACCCGGCCGAGAGTGGTTAGAAGGTAGATTACCCAGGTTAAGCTTAAAAGTCACTACTTTATTCTAGCTTTACGTGGCTATTCTTTTTAATGGACACCTTACCCGGGTAAATTTAGGTATATACCGTTTTCTATCTTTACCTTTGTTATTGTTGTTGAACAGAATCGACATCATTGCACTCCGGGCAAACCCATAGGTGCTGAGTTTCTCTCAGTATATGTCGAAGAGCGTGAATGCTAACTGTTCCTGTAGCTCGCTGGTTGTATACACGACGGATGCATCCTCTCATACGTCCATTATATTTTTATCTTTAACATATAAAATGCTTATATATAGGTGTAGGAGCCGCGGTAGCATAGTGGTTAGTGCACTGGCTTCCTAGCGCAGTGGTCTATGGTTCGATCCCCAGATGAGGCGGAAAATTTTTAGGCCACAAACGGCTCCTGGGTCGACCCAGCCCCAAATGGGTACCAGAGCAACTCTGGGAAGGTTAAGGCGGCCGGCGTGATGCCGACCACATCACCCCTCGTGTGCCGACGGTCAAGATAATATTCCCAATATGCCTCAATGGGCGTGTAACGGGTTCCTTTACCTTTACCTTATATATAGGTGTACGTTTATGATATGTGTGTGTGCATCATTTCATGTGTTTGTATGGCTACACATTTGCACTATCAACCGTTACTTAGTTCAAAAACGCTGCTTATGCAGTGTTTCCACTCCGCGAAGTTTCCGGGGGTCTAAGACATAGAAAAAATAAGACTTCTACACTCTCAGGCATATCGTACAAGGCAACTAATATGAGATTGTGCATGTGACTGGTATTCTCAACATGTAAAAAACATTACCTCAGCTACCAACGCTGAAAGAGCATGTGACTGTTAGTTGCAGGCTTCATACAAGGGGACCAGCAGAAGTAATGAGCGTAACGGAAAATGAATGCTATCTTTCCGGCATACACAAAACAGGTTCCAACGACGTAGCTCTTTTCCATGATTTATGTATGTTACAAGCTTTTGAACAAGGATTCTTACAAAACGACCATTCAATCCCAATCGGGACTCGAATTTATGCAACAGCACTTATGCCGAAGCAGAAAAGGAAGGGGCAGAGAGCAAACAACATACAAAGACCAACACCCAGGAACATGCAAACGTCAGCAGTCTATCGTACATGTCAGATGCACTATACTGTCAATACTCTAACAAGAGTGCGCAATTTTAATTCAGCTTGGTATGAAAGCTCGTTAATCGGTGTGAATGTTAACATGACCCCGACATGGGTAATTTCGAGTTATCTAGGGTTAAATATCAAAAGTTACAAGTGTCCGTTTAGCCATTCGACTAGCTAGGATTAGAATTAGATTCAGCAGTTTTACCCAGTTTGTATATGAATAAATCAACCTGGTTTTTCATTATTTTATTATTTTTAAAATCAATATTACAAGTAGTTCCTGCAGGCAGTGGTAACGGCGGTGCACCAAGCTTTTGACACGGAGTATTGGTCAAACCTAGTTACCGACGACTGGATCAGATGAACGAAAGGGCAACTGATTAGATCAGCAGACATATGAGCAGGCTGTTAAGCTTTATTTTGTAAGGATTAAAAAAGTACACCATAGATAATACTAACAACGGTTCTTCCAGGGTACAAATGGGTTGAAATACAATCTGTTTTATGAGTTTAATGAGTTAAATTTTACAGTAACTAGAGTATACGTACCAGTGCGAGGCCATGCCCATAGCGCGGCCGATTACTGAAAGTGACTGTTCCATGCGCTCTTGACTACATTTGAATTGAGAGTAACCTCCCTTGGGGTTATCGCGCTACGCCGTTTACAAAGTTTTTCACAACGTTGAAACATTTGGTGAGGAAAAGATCACCTTGCAAGTTTCAAGGTAAGGTACTTTGAACACTTGTTTCTCATTGTTTTATGAAAATATTTAAGTACTTATTTGATTAATATATCCAAATGAATCTCATTTATCTGTATTCATTGTGAAAAGACTGTTTCACGTTATGATGGCCTAAATATCGGGGTGGCCGCGGTCAGGGAGGGCTATTTTTTATATCTGCCCAGTGGCGGCCAAACTGGCCGCGGTGAGGACATACATAAAAAACAACAGTGAACCTATGTATGACATTAGATTCTAGGTCTCTATCTTCTAAATAAATCGTAGTTCTAGACTAGCTTTAGTCCTTATATATATATATATATATATATATATATATATATATATATATATATATATATATATATATATATATATATATATATATATATATATATATATATAGACTACATTAATCAAGATTCAACTAGGCCCTAGGCTAGTCTATTCATTTTTTCCTCATCAGGTAACGATGGCAAAAAAATCAACATTGTCCAAAATGGACCTTGGAGTCCCTGAACAGTGCAATTGAAGCAGTAAAGCAAGGGATGGGGGAAAAGGCAGGCAGCAAATACATATGGTATCCCATGGGGTAAATTTTGCGACAAGATTTCGGGTAGAAGAAAGATGGAAGAAACAACAAAAACCTATCTTACTACAGTAGAAGAGGAAGAACTTGTGAACCACCTGAAACAGATGGGGACACGGGGTTTTGGGAAGACTAAAGAAGAGTTATTGGATGTTGTAAAGAACATGTTAGATTACCGAGGAAGAGACATTGCAAAATGGAAGAACAACAAACCCTCGGACAAATGGTTTCGGCTATTTAAGAAGAGACATGCAGAAATAGTTTTTCGAAAGCCCCAAAAACTCGGGAAACAGCGAGCAGGAGTAACCAAACCGGAAATACTCAATTGGTTTGCTGAATTCACAAGTACCATGAAGGCAATAGACCCTTCCATTCTGCTGGAACCTGAGCGCATTTACAATTGTGATGAGTCAGGATTCAGTCTGAATGCTATGACTGGTAAAGTTTTATCCTTTCTCGGATCTAAATTTGTTTACCAAATTAGTAGTGAAGCAAGAACCCTCTTCACCGCTCTTGTTTGTTGCAGTGCAAGCGGTCACTACACTTGGCCCATGGTCATATACCCTGGGACACAATTTCGAGGCTTTAAGCCCCACGAGGTATTTGAAAATTCATTTATTGCTAAATCTGACAATGGTTGGACTAATCAGAGCCTATTTGCTGACTGGTTAGTCCAAGTCTTTATCCCACAGACAGCCCACATTAAAAAAACCCTTTTATTATTAGTGGATGGTCATGTGAGCCACCAGTCTTTGATAGCTTCAACACTTTGTCGGGAAAACAACATAATTTTGTATTGCTTGCCTGCTCATACATCTCACATAATGCAACCACTGGACGTAGGCATTTTCAAGACAATGAAAACTGAATGGAGGAAGGCAGTAAAGAAGCAAAACGAGGCTGAAATTATCACAAAGCGGACATTTGCTGTGGCATTCAAGGACGCTTATGAGAACACAGTCTCCAAAAGTCTTGCTGCACAGGCATTTAAAAAGAGTGGCTTGTTTCCTTTGGACCCCGAAAACATCGATTGGTCTAAAGTTCTTCCATGTGCGTTTTCAAGTGTTTCAGATAGTTCTTTCCTCCAACCTAGCAGCAGAACCACCATTCCTGCTACATCTAGCCCACCTAGCAGCAGCACCACCATTCCTGCTACATCTAGCCCACCTAGCAGCAGTGTCACCATTCCTGCTACATCTAGCCCACCTAGTAGCAGTGTCACCATTCCAGCTACACCTATCCCACCAAACAGCAGCATCACTATTTCTGCTACACACAGCACACCTAGAGAGAGAGAGAGAGAGAGAGAGAGAGAGAGAGAGAGAGAGAGAGCCAGCGTAATATCTGTGGTGTTTGAGTTACTGAATTAAAAATGTTTGATTGTTTCTTTAAGGTATTGTCGTATTCTTGTTGCTACCACTTTTCTCGCAAATGAATTTTGATCCAGACTAG
The DNA here is from genome assembly GCA_024509875.1 of Oreohelix idahoensis. NCBI lineage: Eukaryota > Metazoa > Mollusca > Gastropoda > Stylommatophora > Oreohelicidae > Oreohelix > Oreohelix idahoensis. The sequence continues at coordinate 134,886 of JAMPIV010005629.1, read as the reverse complement.
AGTAGTCTAGCAACTGGTACGCGTACCCTACTTATAAGATCATCTACAGCACTGGTAAAATGGCTATTCAGTATTCTGTACAGGAGTATCAGACATGGAGCAATGGAGAACGAACTGATGGTCGTTATCAGCACTAATACGAAACAAAATTCTGTGATGTTAACTACTTCATATTTGCAGTATCTGCTCCAGCGCTACCTTTACCTAAATTAAGAGAAGCAGGCAATAGAAAGACGTTACGAAATGAGGGTGTGTGCGTCAGTTATATGTAACGGACTGACAGAATTACTGCAAAGGGGTTTTCCACATATTAGGTCAAGCAATTTTGCCCATTTCTAAACACACCCCTTCTTCTTCCCCCACCCCTTTTTTTTTATTTGTCACACTTCGTCACACAAAAAACGAGACCCCCTGTGTATGACGTCACAAATATATTAAAGGGAGGAGCTACATCACATTGTAAGTAAAAACAGCCCAAACATGAAAATTTATCAAAAATGCAATCTGACAAAAGTTTTATAATATAATGATAAATATTGTGTTTAAATTTGGTATTGATAGCTAAATAAATAAAAAAAAACCTTAGCAAAATTAAATAGAACAATATAACCCAATATGGCCGCCGTTTCCATGACAACCATATATGTAATATCAAACTCTTCATTATACGTATCTATGGAGCCGCGCTAGCGTAGTGGTTACCACACTGCGCTGGCGACCGGGTGACCCAGGATCAAACCCGGGCCAGAACATTTGAAGATTTTTCGTCGACCGGGATGTGGACTGGATTAACTCGAGCCCTGACGACGACATTTGAAGAAGTGTCGTCGACCAGGGACTGGCGGCTCCTGAGCCGACCCAGCTCTAATGGGTACCTCCGAAATCGGCGAGTATCTGCCTGAATGTCTCTGTGCAAGAAAACGTAACATCAGTTTCAGGTTAGCCATACTAACCTGAGATTTCGCCTCGAGTAATAGCGGGCGTACGAAAAAAAAAAATGCGTATCTATGATTGATGTAGGTTAAGTCTGTGCCTATTCATTGAAATCGTGTGATTAATAACGAACATAGCATTTCACGGAAGCTCCTTCCCTTTAAACACCAATTTTAAGAAAAATAGTAGGCTTTTACAAATATCTTTCCTTTAATGTGCCGCCTCCCAGCGCAAGACAGGGCCTAATCCTTTCCCTACCCTGCTAAATGTTTTTCGCATGTTCCCCACCAAAAATAAATTAATAAATTAAAAAATTTTAACTTTCACGGCAGCCCCACTACTTTCATCTTACTTAATCTTATGTGTCTTTAGTCTCATCGGACTGTTGTCGGGATGGTGTTAATTTGCTATGGTTTTATTTCTTTATTTCTTTTTTTTTTTTTTTCTTTTTTTTTCAATTAAACCTAATCTTAAAAAAGGTACAGTTTATTTAAATAAATACAAACACAAAGGTATGTTTCAGGCACTCGTGAGAAATAAAGGAGTAGAAGATTAGACATCAGAAAAAACAACAGAAGTGATAGGTTTACTAGAAATCGTACCTAGGACTTTCCGAACGACACCACCGTTGACAGGAAGTGTAGACTCTTACTCCGTCTGGAGTTCGCGATACGCGGAAAGTCAATGTGGCAAGTTCGCTCCTTCGCTAAGCGTCTTCGATAACAAAGGAGAACATAACCAGGAGAAACGGGTGGGTGAGAGGTGTGACAAGATGTGATAAGAAAACCTTGAACTGTGAAAGCGACAACAACGAATACCGAAAGAATTAGCACGTAAAATGAATGGCAACGTAATAATTTCGGAGAGGATTAAAGACCATAGATAGAGAGCGAATATATTTCGTGACAGTGAGAGATAGTGAGAAAGAGGGTAAGAGAGAGAGAGAGAGAGAGTAAAAGAGAGTAGAGTAAGAGAGAGAGTAAAAGAGAAAGAGTGTGAGACAGAGAGTGTGAGAGAGAGATAGAGTAAGTGAGAGAGAGAGAGACAGACAGACAGACAGACAGACAGACAGACAGACAGACAGAGAGGGGTTGTCTTAAAAAGTAAGTATTCGTATTTTGAGATTCGCGTCTAAATTCAGGCTTGACGGACGTTCCAAGCGTTAAAATAGAACTCCCGCCTGGGTTAGTAGGTCAAGAGTTTTTTTTTTTTTTTTAAGTGAAACAGTTGATGGTAGATCACTCTGACGGCAGGTGCAAATATGTTCTACATTAGTCTAAGTTGTTGTTGTCACAAGAACTGACGGCTAGCAGGAGAGAAGTTTGTTAAATAATATTATTACCAGACATTTGCATATGATTGAAAGGTGTTTGCATCAAGAAATGAAGCAAAAGTGTGAAATCATGCAGCAGGAAGTAAACATTGGTTGACCTTACGCCCCTGAATTATTCTTTTCAATATAGATGAAAAGATGTCCCGGTATTTTGTCCTAGATGTCATGCTTCATTGATTTCAGTGTTTTAAACAGGTGCTTAAATATAAATGCAATAAAAATGATAAACGATACTGGGGACATGAACTTAAGGAGAAACATGATCACCTACGCCACCTGGCATTGGTAGTACTTGAAGAAGAAGAAAGACGAAGCAGAAGAAAAAAAGAACGAAGAAGAAGGATGAAGAAGAAAAAGTGGAAGAAGAAGAAAAGGACGACTAAGAAGAAGAAAAAGAAGAGGACTAAGAAGAACAAGAAAAAGGACGAAGAAGAAGAAGAAGGAGAAGAAAAGGAAGGAGGACGAGGAGAAGAAGAAGAAGGAGGAGGAGAAGAAGAAGGAGGAGGAGAAGAAGAAGGAGGAGGAGAAGAAGAAGGAGGAGAAGAAGAAGAAGGAGAGAGAAGAAGAAGGAAGAGGATGAGAAGAAGAAGGTGGAGAAGGAGGAGGAGAAGGAGGAGGAGGAGAAGAAGAAGAAGAAGAAAGACAAAGAAAGAAGAGGACGAAAAAGAAGAGGACTACAAAGAAGAAGAAGTAGTAGAAGAAGAGGACTAAGAAGAAGAAGGAGAAGAAGAAAAGGTACGACGAAGAAGTACTAAGAAGAAGAAGAGGACGAAGAACAAGCAGGAGAAGAAGCAGACAAGGACGAAGAAGAAGAGAGAAAAAGAAAGGAGAAGGAGAGAGAAGATGAAGAATTGTTTGAGCAGTGGCGTAAACTCCACAAGGACACAGAGGAAAAGGTACACCACGAGCGCACATCATCATGACTTTTTAACTCCCCAAGGAGCATAGGCCTTCAACAAACGTATACCAAGTCTTCCTGTCACGTGCCAGGTCTTGCCATGTCTGCCTCATTATTTTCATTTCTGTCTCCAGCCATGTTCTTCATGTGATTTTGGTCTACTTCTCGTTCTTTTACTGTGGGGGATTCTAGGACAACGGCTGCCTTGTGATACTACCAACATGTTTCCTCAATGTATGTCCTATCTCCATCGCCAACGTCTTCTTATCTCTAGTTCAACTGACATTTCTCTGGTTAAGGAACGCATATAGAAATACAATTTTGACGCGGAACTTTAGGACAGACACCATGAGAGATAGACAAATCCGGGAGAGTGTTGGATGGAGCTTTTGCTATAGTGCATGTTCAGGTTTAATGAAGGACATCTGCATTATACAGTTATTAAGGCGACAATTTAATTCAAATAAACGGTCTAGACTTTTTTTTTTTTTTAATATGGAAAAACGCCCCGTTATCTTGTATGCAAATAAAGAGGAGAAACCTAAGGCCTGTAAAGTAGTGCCTAGCTTGCAGGGATGTTAGTGTGATTCGCTTCCGTAGCTAGGAGGTGGTGCCGGTGGGAAGGTCCTGGGTTCGATTATCCGGTAAGCCACTCACTTCTGTCGTTTTTCTGTTGTCTAGTTTTCTACTTTATTTCACGCGAGTGCCTGGCACATAACTTTATGTGTGTAATATTTATTTATAACTTTTATGACCATGCGTCTAAATTTAGCAGGTTTATCGAAGAAAAATGAACATTCTACCTATGTGATTACAGCAGATCTGCCATTAAATGACTTTCTTAACATTTAATGTCTAGTCACGAAGATGACCTAACGCATATTACAGCTTTTTCATTGTTTATTGTTATTTACGATCTGGGTGGAGTAGGTAATTAACCTTAATTACATAACCGCGCATTTATCTTTCTTCTCAAGTTCATGACCCGTTGCCCTTTAAGTAAACAGCGGGCAATATTTACTGTGTGTTGTTCCGGTGTTCTGCCTTGGAGAAAAAAGTAGGGCGACGCCAAACGTTTGGTTGTTTTCCGTTTCTTACATTCCTGTATGCCACTATGAACATTGCCTTATAAGGTTCCCGGGGGTCTCTGAAGAGGCAAACAAGAATAAGACTACTGTACTTTCAGAGTGGTAATCTTCAGACTTCGCACAGGCCCACAATAGATTGGGATATCATCTATTCAACATGCTAAAGATAAGAACTACTAATGTGGCTTCGATAAAATGACTGCTGAACATTTACTTCAAAGGTGTCCAACATTATGAGAAACAAAGAAAGCACATATGGCCATTACCAGTACCATTCCTGGAAAAACTTTATGGAGATCCCAACAGCCTCACGCTTTCTTTGAACATTTTCAAATTGACGTCTGAGAATGTATGAAGAAGAAGTAGTACCCTCAGAGATGTCATACAAGAGGACTAATACAATACAAGGTTGTGCATGGGTTTGGCAACCTCATCGTGTTAAACAGACGGCAACAGAAACCACCGTTGCAGGAGCGTGTGAATGCTTGGTGCAAGCTGTCTGCGAGGGGGGGGGGCAGCTCCTTAAGGGGCACAAAGCAAAGTGATATGTATGTGACGACAGGATTTAAGTGAGACAGTGAAATAGTGATAGCGACAGATTCCGTTGTGGTGAAGTGGGATGTTATAAATATGTATAGGGGACTTAGTGTACTGACTGAGATCAGCTGTGAAGGTATCTATATCTAATAAGAGTAGTGTATTATAGATAACCTTACTTGCTGCCACATATATATATATATCTCAGTCAGAATTATTCTGGAATAGTGTGGTGACTACGTTGTATGTCTAGGGTATGTGTATGATGAAGTGTAAGTCATAACAACAACAGACAGATAAACAATTTAATTTATTCCACCACACTTGACAACACTGTGACACTCACATACATATAACACTCTAAAGGATATCTTAAAGGAGTCACTGATAACTTTTCAAATAACAATATGTATTCATTGCTGTTATGAATGAATATGTGTCCTGATTCAAATACAAAGGGAACCAGGAATCACAATCAATTTTACTTACAAGTTATATGTACAGAATTTATCAATATGAATATTGTAATGACATATTTATTAAAAATATCCTATGTGTGTCAGTTGTGTAGTAGTAATATGAGGTAATACTGGTTTTGTTTTGTTCAAGCTCTGTTGGTATTTGTCATCATGACTTCAATAGTTTGTCTTTGTAGGAACTAGTATTGGAGATGTTCTCAGTTCCTGATATTAAAACAATTTAACTCCCCTCTTAATGTTATTTTTACAAGGTCATTTTAAGCTGGGGGTACATAATTTTGAGCTCAGCTGGCCACATCAGCTTATCTTGCGTGATGGCGGCAGGAACAGACTCCTCTGCTCGACTCTCCCCTGGGCTCTGGAGACACCTCACTGATAGCTAAATGGACCAAGGAGTATGCTGTCCGACTCTGGATTCAGCAAAGCTCTGACCAGGTGCTGCTCAATACCATCAAGACCACGGTCCCTGAAAACAAGAAGGATGTACCTTCTACTTCATAACTAATTTATACTCTCTTTTTACACTGAGCACAATACATCACAAACATTGAGTTCAGAGCGTTAGGCCAACTGTCAGCTTCATCTGAAATATTTTATACCAGTATTTACCTCCTTAATGGTTACCACGCCTCTGCACTTCCAGCATTATTTCTGTCTAATCAATAATCTAGGTGTCAGTGTACTGTTTGGCCATTCCATGCAGTTTTACTTTCCTCCGACACCTTCTGTTCAGGCGGGAGCATTATAGGCTTTACATCATGTTTGCTACTGAACTACACATATATACAGGCATAAATTAACAATTCACATTCAATTTTCATTAAAAGATACTGAATGTTTCAAGCTTACCACAATTCATGGAAACAAACACAGATACGTTGATTAGCAATGAATTCTGGCACAATTACTGGCACAAATTCCCATCTGCTTATGTTCCAGGCTTTTATTTAGCAAAAATATGAGCTGGCTTCAACGCACTGTTGCTTTATCAAGCTTATTTGACTAGCGGTCTCGAACTAACGCTCCTAAGTGAGTATATCAGCGAGTCTAGCCAATGGAGCCACGTTTCGACAAGTATTTGAAAAAATTTTAACTTCCTACGTCTCCCCTAACAACGAAAGATAGTATTTATAGCCCGACCAATCGTGGTTAGTCTTTCATTTGTTGCGCTCCAATCAATTTGGAGTATACATGGTAGGCTATTTCTGTAACGTAAGGTTTTTTTTCAAACACGTTATAAAAAAATTTTATGAGCAGAAATGATTTCATGTTGTCAGGCATCCCCACTATTTTATTTTGGTTATAATTTATTAATTCCTGGACTATTTGCGTAACGTTTTACATATTCTTTGTCAGCAAGCCCTAAGGAACCCAAATATCCAAATTTAAAAGAGCTACGTGGCTGCGTTCAAAATATGCAATTTCTTCTACCTCCTGTTTCGAAGATGTGCTGTCTGGGTACTGTAATGTTTTCAAACGTAAACCCATCTATTGTCATCTTTCCTTATAAGCGTTTTTCAGGATTTTAAAACCTAACTCTGGGATGGGTAATGTATTTTATCACTGTCCGTCTGGAAAGAAAAAAAAAATTAGTGCAGGGGGCCTTACACGCGTGATAGTAGTAATTGTGTATCGCGCGACGCGTGTTTAATTTTGCATGCGTTCCTGATTTCATTCGCCCCTCTCTCTCTTTCTATGTGAGTCCATCTGTTCGTTCGTTTTGGTAACGTAATATAATTAATGTTAGGATTAATTTAGGTCATTACGCAGGGTGCCTCTCAATGTTTTTTTCCAAGAAATACAGCACACGTTTCATTGAAGAAAGCGGGTAATAATACAGTAAGCTTTTACTATCAACGTGAAAGCGTTACAATTTGCAGACGAAGCAGAAAACAAGGGGGATTTCGAGTACCTTCTTTGTGACAGCACTGTTATTTTACCATTGCTCTTTTCTTTATTAATTTTATTTGTTAGGCTTCATATTTACCTAATAATTTATATATGTGGATTAGAATATTCCACGACATCCGTGAGAGAATCAAGGGCTATTCTATTAAGAATGCCTGATATCTGCAGACACATCAAAGAACACTTTTCTCACAATCAGGTTAGTTCACTCTTGTGAAACTGAAAAGGAATATTTAGTAGAAAGGTAATCTGTATCCCTCTCTTGATTGAGTTAAATAGAGACAGAGGATTGGTATTCTAGTCACACTTCTTCTATCCCTTCCCTCGTTGATTTAATTGTTATTTCATTTACAATTATTTTCGGCTCGAGCGCCCAGGTAAAAAAAATCAAAGAATGTATGTTATCAAACTTATTACCACATTGCAGACAACAACCATACATCAGACAAGTTGCAAAGTAAAGCAGACACGGTTGGTTTAGTTATTCAAATATAAAATAGAATTTTCGAAAGGCAAAAAAAGAAAAAAAAATAGAATCCCACTATACAGAATGATTGTTACACTGGTGTTATTGGACATTTAGTATTACATTAGGCAAGTGTCATCACTTCGTTTTAAAGTTTGTGAAGTTGTATGTTTCGCTTCTCAATAGATGTTGTTTGTTACTCAGCTTTTGGGAGATTTGTTGGTTTTCTGGGGTTGATATTGGCGGTTTTTGTTTTTTTTTGACTCAATGGGTTGCCTCGGTTGTCTGTTCTCTCGCTTGTATGGACTATTTCTGCAAATTCAGAATCTCTGTTCACTACAGTCTCGTACTTCAGCACATTTGGTTGGTACTGCATACGCACTTTCTAGTCTTCACCATCAAGACTGAAAAAATACACATATTGGAAGCTTCGTAAGTTTCATGCTAAGGTAAACTTCATCTTCCCTCCCCTTTCTATTTTCTGACATCAGATAATTATAAGTCCCTGACAAACGCAGGTATCGTGGTGCCTGTGACGCAACTCAAGGTTCGAGCAGTACACACGTTCTCCCTATCCTCTCCGACTCACAATGTAAACCTCAGTATTACTAATATGCCTCGGTCTGCTATTGTTTGTTTACATTGGCCAACGAAGGCTTATCAATACTTAGATACTCTGTAGTTACTGTCCCCACTTCTATCATTCATGCTTGGTTAATTATGAAAAATATAGAAATATTTTTCCCAAACAAATAAATTGACATAATGTGCATTTAAATAAGTATCATTAATAGTTCTCTAATAAACACACATATTGTACATTCAAGACAGAGTAATTGAACAGCTGATAGATTATTAACACAGAACTCAGTAATGATAGAAGTGGAAAATAATGATTGATAGATTTATATTTTTCCTGGCTCCAGTTGGAGCAGAGGTACAACATTGGCTAGATGACTAAAGAACGATCTATTTTGATCATAATGGATGAAATATGTCTTGCTGTTCAGCACAAGTGATACAAAGACAGTCAGTAGTTATACGACTGAATTAGAAGAAGTTGCGAATCTTGCATATATCGGATAACAAGAATTAATGTTACAATGAAAGGAAAATACAGCTACAACCACATCTCAATAATGATCATAAATGTACATATACAGATTAGATATACAAATCAGGTATTATGAATAATAACATTTATTGACATACCCTTTCAACGAAATCACTACTGCTCTGGTTCTTGGTGGTTTTAGGCCGTTAAGTTCAATGACTTAGAATCCTAATTAAATGTTGCCCGTCCAGTTGGTATACAGTGTGAATCGTGGTTGTTTGACCGGGCCCAAGTCTTGGTTCTTTGTTGAGTGCCAGAAACTTTAGGGTTCCGGATATTTAACATGTCATCCTATTCCAAGCCCCAAGCATCACGTGTTTGATTCTCAAAATGTCAGAAGTATTCCAATTCTCCAATAAGCTTGCGTTGGTCCAGAGTAGCAGACTTAATATCAAAAATAGGCTGTCCTTTATCTGGGCTTCGCTGTGTGTTGTATATGTTCTCAGAATCCCCAACTATTCCCCGTTCAGAAACTTTACGGTTGGCAATAAAAATGTCTTGTTTTCTTCCTTGCCCGAATAATTAAACGGGTGTATCTCGCCTCCTAGTCTCTAAGTCAGTGAATCTTATCAATTACGCCATCTGTGAGAGGCATTTTATGACTCTTGACGTCGTGTTAACCTTACTGGGCGGTTATGATGCAACATCTCGTTGCCAAGAAGTATGCAGTCGTCTCTGTTCTAACCTATCTTAATGTGCGTGGAGAACGACCAAAAAAGCGTTGACAGCAGAGTATGGCAACAGTACATGGCGCGCGCTGTTACGCTATGCCGCGATAGTCTAATACTAAGGAAATAATTGTAAGGAAAATTGATGTAGTTATAGGAGAAAGACAGAAGAAACAAATGGACGAATTTTGGTTTCGCCAAAATGTACATTGTAGACAAGAAGGAAGGTACAGTTCAAATTTAAAAAAAAAAAATGTTTCCAAGCTATTTTTTATGTATCTGATGGTATATATATAAGGCGTTCTGGGATCACTGCCTTTTCCCTCCTTCGACTCTTTCTTCTACTTCTTGTAATCACGATGATTGCGCAGTGTATTTGATTACCTCTCAGCTTCCGGTAGAACACAGGTCTTTAACAAATACACGTCAAATCTTCTTGTCCTGTGGCACCCGATCAAGGTGTTCTTTTGTCCCCTGCCATTCTTCGTGCTTTTTTTTTTTTTTTTTTTTGGTCAAATATTTCTCACATCCCTACACCTTCACTTACCTGAACATCTCACTAACGCCCAGGACTCATGTGAACAAAGGAATACATCCGGTTATTCATTAATTCTTATATTCCTCGATATAATATTGCTCATAACATATACTCACTAGCCAAATAGTCCTTCGCAGGTCTTCTTTAAGCTAGTCCGTATGAGCTAATGGTCTTTTCCATTGTCTTAGTTCTTGTCAGCGGCATAAGATTTTTTTTTTTTTTTTTACTGGCAGATGATTCCCAATATAACCAAAGTAAAACTGCCTGTGGTTGATCAGTTCGTACTTACTTAGTCGTTTCTCTTCTACCGTGTGGTGTAGAGATTTGTAAGAGAGAGCGCCTTACTATTCTATCGGCTGTCTTCCTCCTGGCTTGGTTCCATTCTAGTCCTCGGTCCTTCACAGATTGTCTAATGTTGTCCTCCCAGCGGACTCTGGGTCGTCCTGGAGGTCTGGATCCCTGGCTCTTAGTTTCCCATGCTTGCCGTGGTAGCCGATCTTCTCCCATTCTGCAGACATGGCCAAACCATCTCAGTTGGGACAGTTCTACTTGGGTCTGCAGGGGTTGGGTGTTTAGGCTTTGCCGTATCGTCTGGTTGCAGACCATGTCTCTTCTTGTTACTTCAACCACCTTCCTCAGATACCTCATTTCTGAGGTTTAGATCTGGCTTTTGTGGGTTGTAGTCATTGCCCATGATTCGCATCCATACGTCAAGACTGGGGCAAAGGTGGAGCGGTATACAGCCATCCGGAACCAATTTCTCTTTTGCTGAGGAATCCTCGATTTATTGCTTGAAAAAATCTCCCAGCTGCCGCTCTTCGGGTAGCCAACTCTTCGTTGATGCCTCCCATCCGGTCTATGGCCTATATGAATGTATTTAAAGTGTTCGACCTGCTCCAGGACCTGTTCTCCCAGCTTAATTTGATGTCTTCTTTCCTCTCGTGATATCACCATGGTTTTTTAGCTGCTTATGGCCATCCCTCTCTTCTCCACCTCTTTTTTCAAGACTTGCAGGTTGGATTGAAGATGTGCTTCTGATTTAGCAATCAGGACAACATCATCAGCAAATGCCAGCTCTGAAATACAGACCTGTCTGATCTTCCAGTACCCCACTGAATACTTTCCTGTCCTCTCCTTACATGCCTTGATGACATCGTCCATGAGGAGTATGAAAAAATAAGGTGACAGAATATCACCTTGTCTTACATCGGTGGTGGTCCTGAATTCTTCTGACTTATGGTTTGCCGTCCTTACATAATTTCTGCAAGACTTGTAGAAGCTCTGTATTGCATGAATCAGAGGTGCTGGAATGTTCTTCCTTGCCAAACAGTCCCAGAGTTTGTTCCAGGGGACCTTGTTAAATGCCTTTTCCAGATCTAAGAAGCAAAGATGGATCTCACTCTTATTACTCAAGAGCCTTTTAACTCAACTGTCTGAGTGTGAAGATTAGGTCTTGAGTACTTCGATTTGCTCGGAAACCACACTGGACCTCATCCATTTGTGGCTCAGCTAGGTGTCTCTCTGCTCCAGGATTCTAGAGTAGATTTTACTAGGGACACTGATCAGTTCGTACTTCAGCAAAAGAAAGCAAACGCCATATAGAGGGGAAAAGGAAGCTTTGCATTTCGGCAATGTTGATGTCAACAGAAAGCCAAAATAAGGGATATTTTAAGCAGAACGTATCAAGATAGGCTACATGTTCCTTTGATATAAGACGAAACAAAGTTGACTCTTCACAAACATACGGGAACCGCAAGGAAAGTTAGGTCCGGAAAGATCAGCATACCTGTACTGATTAGAAACAATATGAAAGATGTATGATAGTACGTGAAGGAAGATGTCGCGAGCAATGGGATACATTAGGAGAAGAAACTTTAGGACAGGTCTGAAGGGAGAATAATAATACGTGGGGACGTGAGACAATTGTGAGATTGTGAGACGAGATTAATAGAAGATCGTTTATCACCTTGCTGATATTCTAATGGAGACAAGAGACATTTCCTGGTTGATTCATGAGCATGAAAACAATGATGAAGGTCTCTTGTGAAGACATTGGTATTTTTTATTCGTGAACTTGAAAACACTAATGTCTGTCTTGTGAAGACACAGTCATTTCTGATTGATTTCTGAACTTGAAAATACAGTTGTAGGTCTCTTGTGAAGACATTGGTGTATCCTGAATGATTCATGAACTTGAAAACATTGCTGATTGATTCATGAACTTGGAAATACAGCTGTAGATCTTTTGTGAAGACATTGGTATATCCTGATTGATTCATGAACTTGAAAACGCTGTTGGTTGCTTCATGAACTTGAACATACAGCTGTAGGTATCTTGTTAAGACATTGGTATATCCTGATTGATTCATAAACTTAAAAACGCTGTTCATTGATTCATGAACTTTAAAATACAGATGTAGGTATCTTGTGAAGATATTGGTATATCCTGATTGGTTCATGGACTTGAAAATACAGCTGTAGATATCTTGTGAAGATATTAGTATATCCTGATTGATTCATGGACATGAAAACACCGCTGTAGGTATCTTGTGAAGACATTGATATATCCTAATTGATTCAAGGACTTGAGAATACAGCTGTAGGTATCTTGTGAAAATATTCGTATATCCTAATTCATTCGTGGACTTGAAAATACAGCTGTAGCTATTTTGTGAAGATATTGGTATATCCTGATTGATTCATGGACATGAAAATTCAGCTGTAGGTATCTTGTGAAGACTTTGGTATATTGTGACGTATAATGGAAGTATAACCTACAGTATCTGACAGTCTTTCGTGACCACGTTGGCGTTCTATAATTCGCTAGCAAAGCCATGCATTGACAGCCTGCGTTTACTCATTTTTAATCCACGCCTCTTTTCTTTGAGATGTAAACAAACGGAAAGTTTACCAACTTCCGCGACCTGCCAGTCATAACAGGGAGCGAATCTGGTTTGTTTACCTGAGTTTCTCACGCGAGCTTATCTGTCAATCATCGGATATCAGACAGATCGCACGTGGGAAAACACTGGACCTTTTGAAGGGAGACGCTCGGACAGAAATATTTTCCCGAAGACCCTTTAATGTTCGTACACTCAGGGGGAGTTAACGCTTTGATCTTCAGAAGAAGGGAAAATCTCGGAAGACACCCGTTAAACGGTTCCAAGTCTCTGTTGTCGATTAGCAACGCCGACAGAGCGACCGTGAAAGTCTTTTATCTGGGGAACGTAGTTTTCTGATTTTCTGCTATGCACTATAGTGTGAAAAGTAACGTCATCTATAGATCAGAGAGACAATAATATATATAAACTGTGGTTTCTTAAACCCGTCATCAGTTGTCGCTCAGAATTTTGGATAGTCTAAACACGTAGTCTAGAACCATTGTGATAGATGTGTTAATAGCAGTTCGTGGGGATTGTCATTCTGATTTGTGGTAATAGAAATTAGCATTTACGTGATTTAATGTGTTAAGTTGCCAGGTTGTTTTTGGTCGGCCTCTCTTTCGTTTTCCTTCAGGGGTCCAAATCATAGCTGTTCTAGTAATGGCATCGTGGTCTCTTCTGAGGACATGACCAACCCAGCTCCAGCGTCTGACAGCTATGATGGTGTGCATGTCCTCCTGCTTGCTCCGAGTAAGAAGATCTTGGTTGGTGATGGTATTTGGCCAAAAGATGCGGTGAACTTTTCTTAGGCATGTTGTGTGAAAAGAGGACCATTTCGACTTTTCCTTCTCTGTAATTCTCCAGCAATCCGCACCATAGAGAAGCACAGAGAGCACACAGCTCTGATATAATTTTAATTTTGTGCTTGTGCTGTATTGAGAGGACTTCCAGATGTTGTTTAGGCTAAAAAAGGCTGTTCTTGCTTTATTCATTCTGATGTTGATGTCTTTGCCTGTCCCGCCGTCTGGTGTTATTATGCATCCTAGGTTTGTGAAGGTGTCTGTTTGTACCAGTTGCTGATTCCTTACTGATATGGGCTCAGGGTTGCTCACATTGAGCGTCATTATCTCTGACTTCTTTAAATTGATGTTCAAGCCCACCTGCTGGCTATACTTATTAAGCCTATCCGTTTTTTCCTGGTACATTAATTTCGTTGATTTTGAAAAGGCTTTTGACAGCATACATAGGGACAGTTTATGGAAAATGCTAAAGGCTTATGGCATTCCAAGCTGCATAGTGTCAATTATAAAAAGCCTCTATGCCAACTTTACATGTAGTGTTGGGCAGAGCAACCTAACCTTTGAGGTGAAGACAGGAGTACGACAGGGATGCCCCTTATCAACAACTCTATTTTTAACAGTCATAGACTGGGTGATGCGCCAGACAACAGAGGGCAGTCCAAGAGGAATAAGATGGACTACATTTTCTACATTGGAAGCTCTAATGGGTACCTCCGAAATCGGCGAGTATCTGCCTGAATGTCTCTGTGCAAGAAAAAAGGGATACTCACGTAAAATCAGTTTCAGGTTAGCCATACTAACCTGAGATTTCGCCTCGAGTAATATCGGGCGTACGAAAAAAAATGCGTATCTATGATTGATGTAGGTTAAGTCTGTGCCTATTCATTGAAATCGTGTGATTAATAACGAATTTAGCATTTCACGGCAGCTCCTTCCCTTTAAACACCAATTTTAAGAAAAATAGTAGGCTTTTACAAATATCTTTCCTTTAATGTGCCGCCTCCCAGCGCAAGACAGGGCCTAATCCTTGCCCTACCCTGCTAAATGTTTTTCGCATGTTCCCCACCAAAAATAAATTAATAAATTTAAAAAATTTAACTTTCACGGCAGCCCCACTACTTTCATCTTACTTAACTTATGTGTCTTTAGTCTCATCGGACTGTTGTCGGGATGGTGTTAATTTGCTATGGTTTAATTAATTAATTTTTTTTTGTTGTCAATTAAACCTAATCTTAAGAAAGGTACAGTTTATTTAAATAAATAAAAACACAAAGGTATGTTTCAAGCACTCGTGAGAAATAAAGGAGTAGAAGATTAGACATCAGAAAAAACAACAGAAGTGATAGGTTTACTAGGAATCGAACCTAGGACTTTCCGAACGACACCACCGTTGACAGGAAGTGTAGACTCTTACTCCGTCTGGAGTTCGCGATACGCGGAGAGTCAATGTGGCAAGTTCGCTCCTTCGCTAAGCGCCTTCGATAACAAAGGAGAACATAACCAGGAGAAAGGGGTGGGTGAGAGGTGTGACAAGATGTGATAAGAAAACCTTGAAATGTGAAAGCGACAACAACGAATACTGAAAGAACTAGCACGTAAAAGGAATTGCAACGTGATAATTTCGGAGAGGATTAAAGACCATAGATAGAGAGCGAATATAAATGTGCTTGCATCAAGAAATGAAGTAAAAGTGTGAAATCAGGCAGCAGTATCACCAGGAAGTAAACATTGGTTGACCGTCCGCCCCCGAATTACTCTTTTCATTCTAGATGAACAGATGTCCCGACGTATGCAGTCGTGTCTGTTCTAACCTATCTTAATGTGCGTGGACAACGACCAAAAAAGCGTTGACAGCAGAGTATGGCTGTTACGCTATGCCGCGATAGTCTAATACTAAGGAAATAATTGTAAGGAAAATTGATGTAGTTATAGGAGACAGACAGAAGAAACAAATGGACGAATTTTAGTTTCGCCAAAATGTACATTGTAGACAAGAAGGAAGGTACAGTTCAAATTTAAAAAAAAAAAATGTTTCCAAGCTATTTTTTATGTATCTGATGGTATATATATAAGGCGTTCTGGGATCACTGCCTTTTCCCTCCTTCTACTCTTTCTTCTACTTCTTGTGATCACGATGATTGCGCAGTGTATTTGATTACCTCTCAGCCTCTGGTAGAGCCCAGGTCTTTAACAAATACACGTCAAATCTTCTTGTCCTCTGGCACCCGATCAAGGTGTTCTTTTGTCCCCTGGCATTCTTCGTGCTTTTTTTTTTTTTTTTTGGTAAAATATTTCTCACAACCCTACACCTTCACTTACCTGAATATCTCACTAACGCCCAGGACTCATATGAGATACAACAGTATACATCCGGTTATTCATTAATTCTTATATTCCTCGATATAATATTGCTCATAACATATACTCACTAGCCAAATAGTCCTTCGCAGGTCTTCATTAAGCTAGTCCGTATGAGCTAATGGTCTTTCCCAGTGTCTTAGTTCTTGTCAGCGGCATAAGAGGTTTTTTTTTTCTTTGTTTTTTTTTTTACTGGCAGATGATCCCCAATATAACCAAAGTAAAACTGCCTGTGGTAGATCAGTTCGTACTTACTTAGTCGTTCCTCTTCTACCGTGTGGTGTAGAGATTTGTAAGAGAGAGCGCCTTACTATTCTATCGGCTGTCTTCCTCCTGGCTTGGTTCCATTCTAGTCCTTCGCAGATTGTTTAATGTTGTCCTCCCAGCGGACTCTGGGTCGTCCTGGAGGTCTGGATCCCTGGCTCTTAGTTTCCCATGCTTGCCGTGGTAGCCGATCTTCTCCCATTCTGCAGACATGGCCAAACCATCTCAGTTGGGACAGTTCTACTTAGGTCTGCAGGGGTTGGGTTTTTAGGCTTTGCCGTATCGTCTGGTTGCAGACCATATCTCTTCTTGTTACTTCAACCACCTTCCTCAGATACCTAATTTTTTAGGTTTAGATCTGGCTTTTGTGGGTTGTAGTCATTGCCCATGATTCGCATCCATACGTCAAGACTGGGGCAAAGGTGGAGCGGTATACAGCCATCTTCGTCTTCATACCAATTTCTCTTTTGCTGAGGAATCCTCGATTTATGGCTTGAAAAAATCTCCCAGCTGCCGCTCTTCGGGTAGCCAACTCTTCGTTGATGCCTCCCATCCGGTCTATGACCGTATATGAATGTATTTAAAGTGTTCGACCTGCTCCAGGACCTGTTCTCCCAGCTTAATCTGATGTCTTCTTTCCTCTCGTGATATCACTATGGTTTTTTAGCTGCTTATGACCATCCCTCTCTTCTCCACCTCTTTTTTCAAGACTTGCAGGTTGGATTGAAGATGTGCTTCTGATTTAGCAATCAGGACAACATCATCAGCAAATGCCAGCTCTGAAATACAGACCTGTCTGATCTTCCAGTACCCCACTGAATACTTTCCTGTCCTCTCCTTACATGCCTTGATGACATCGTCCATGAGGAGTATGAAAAAATAAGGTGACAGAATATCACCTTGTCTTACACCAGTGGTGGTCCTGAATTCTTCTGACTTATGGTTTGCCGTCTGTCGCAGAGTGAAGATAATTTGTCTATTTGAAATTTTCTGTCCATCCTGCATATTGCTTTATTTTCTGTATATCCTAAGTTTCCGAAAAAAAATGTTTCTCACGCACTTGCCTTTTCCCCACCTTAACCCAGGTGAAGATACGGTCAAGCAGCGTTCACGTTCGTTAGGAATTTCCAGACTCGTCTGTCTAGAAATTTATGGCCTGTCTTCTTCCTCATTGTTAAAACTTCTTAGCTCGGAACCACAGCACGTACTAGTGACATTCTATATGCAAACTAATTTGCAGCGAGACTTTTGCTATCGTGGGAACGTTTAAAATGTAGCGGGTAAATCGAAAATAATTCTTTCTTTCTTTCTGTCTTTAAGAAACTAGTTTAGACTTCACTTGGTGATAGCATACTGTAAGAGAGAGACGCACGTCTTAGCCTTGTAAAGTAAAAAACTATGCATAGGGAGACTTGAGTTAAACACACATAGTGCCCTCTAGTTTAACTTAACAGACTAAAATTCCGGAGCGGATTTACGCAGTGCAAGTCTTGTCTCGTATTGCTGAAAAGAGGTTACCTTTGGCCAGTGGCCATATAGTCCTCGTCCACCAGTCACAATAATTCCCTTCAATTATTTCAATCATTTCAATCATTTCAATTACTGCAATTATTGCAACGATTCTCAACACCAGATATTACCCTTAACAACCATCACCCGTACCATACTCCACCCATTTTAACCCTCCATCCCACCTTTGGAAGCAAATTCGTTATCTGTGGATATCGCATCAACTGTGGATACGTTACACCTTTCTTGGATTTATAAAATCGTGTTCAGATTCTGTGCCTTTGTGGATACCTTATTCGAACAGTGAAGTCGTTACCCCAATCTTGGATTTATAAAATCGTGTTCAGATTCTGTGCCCTTTGTGGATACCTTATTAGAACAGTGAAGTTAATTTCAAGCATTGGATTACGATATATTTTTCCAAGAGAACCCCAGGATATAAGTTGTTTCCAACATTCACACCAAAGGAACAAAGGAACAAACATTCATTTACACACAAACAGTATTTCACCTATTTTCCAGCAAAAGCCTATCAGGCCTGCCGGGAACTTTACTAATACAATTCATTCTTAATCCTTGTTTTCACTATTGGTGTAATAATTTTTTTTTCTTCTTTAAAATCATCAAAATTGTTGTGAGTTTGTTTTCTCGTGATAATCTTTATTATTATGTGCTGTAAAATCCTTATTGATTTATTTACATTTCTAAATTGAAATAAATTGAGTTAACCTCGATAGGATTGTTCGTTCAGTTCAGACTACCAAATCCTCAATCTAACTTTACTTCTTTACCCTACTATTTGTGAGTGACACAGTGTGTGCAAAAGAGTAATATTGTCGCCAGAGAAAACAAGAAGAGCTGTGTGTATGGTTTTCTTAGTGAAGAACTCACTGACTCAGCCTGTGCCTTCTGCCTATCTCTCTTGCGCATCACTATCACACGTCCGTGTGCACTATTGTCCATCACGCCTATACAGCTGTCAAGCTTTACCTACTATTAATTATATTTTCATGCGACAATAATTGGGAATCTCGTCCTTGGATTTGAATTTCTGGATTCTTATTTCACAGTGACTACAGGGAATCTTGTCTTTAAATTGTTCTGCAGAAACTGTAAGGAATCTTGAACTATTAGTCTATACTGTGGACTATAATTTTATAACGCCCTAGACAACGACACTTCTGGTAGTATCTGAACAGAACAATTATAATTTTAAAGTAACAGAACGTTGCTGTCACTAATTTAATTCAGGGTTATATAATTACGTTAAATAGTTAACTAAGGTAATTAAGTGGTACATTTAACAGGCAGTAGAGTGTGTATGTGTGTGAGATATTGAAGGGAATTGTTTATACTTGGGTATTACTCAAGTGATGAGACCTTAATTCAGCAGAAATAAGGAATTGTCAAAAAATCCAATTATACTAAACTTCCATTAATGAGCTACATTACTTCATAGAATTAATAGTACTCCCTGGGGCTTAGTAAATTGATTATCAGTTAGTTGTATTGGTTTGTTGTATTACAATACTTCATAGAAATATTAGTAATACCCAGAAACTAGTGTAACATACTGGGAGAGTGTAACAACCTGCACAGAAATATAGAAAATGACTGATTTACTAAAACTAAGGATGGGTCTTTTAAAATACACTAAAGAGGTTGGAATGAGTGAAGTAGAAGGTAATGCATTCATAGAGGCCGAAATAGAAAAACAAAGAGAAGAAAACGAAAGGATACGGGCTCATGAGTTCCGGCTCAAAGAACTAGAGGTTCAAAATCGTCCCGCTTCTCCCACTAACGCTTCATCACCTGACAACGCCTCTGCTGGTCTAGCACTCAACTCACCTGCAATGACTTTCCCAATGGAAAAATTTTGCGAGCGAAATGAACAAATTGATCTGTTCCTGGATAGATATGAGCGAACTGCTTCATCGTATGGCCTGCCCAAAAGCATGTGGAATCTTAAACTTTCTCAAGGATTAAGAGGGACGGCTTACGAAGTTTTTACAAAATTAACCCCAGCAGAACAGAATGATTATGACGCTCTCAAGCAAGCACTGTTACGGCGTTTTCAGCTTACAGCCGACAATTACCGAAAGCGTTTTCGCCGATCTCACAAAGAAGGAGGAGAAACATTTGGCCAATTTGCTGCTAGGATTGAATCATATCTCGAAAAGTGGCGCGATTTGGGAAAATTTCCTAAGACTTACGAAGGATTACATGAACTCTTCCTGGTAGAGCAAATCAAGGAAATAATGTCACCAGAGATGAGAAAGTTCCTAGTGGAGCACGGGGCAGACCGACTCGAACCAATCCTTACGTTAGCAGAAAGGTTTCAAAATGCTATAGCAGAGACTCAAACCTTCAAACGGAAACCTGCCGAACTTCAACCTAAACCAATCACCCAGCCCACCCAAAATCAGCGATCACAGGTAAACGCTCCAACGCAAGATACACGCAGAGACCGGTCAACTAACTCAAACACGAAAAATGCACAGGAAAAACCCCCCTTATTTCATGAGGAGGGAGAGGAAATATTGTCATCATTGTAAGCAGACCTCGCACAATACAAAAGAATGTAGAAATCGGCCCAGCCCGCACTTGGCGGCGTGTTTACAAGGAGACGCACCAGAACAGCGTCAAGACAGAACAAAATATGGTAAACCAGAACGGAATTCTGTAACGGATCAAATTATCGCAAACGGGAAATGTGTGCACTGTCTTTATGACACAGGATTACAGTTTGACTGTATAATCGCTTCACATTTGGTCACACCTGAGCAGATAACCTCGGAGACAGTAGATCTGTGTGGAGCCGTGAAAGGAGACACTCCTATGACATTGAAAATAGCAAACGTTTATATTGATTCAAAATTTGTTAAAGGATGGATTCGAGCTGCCATTATGGAGAATCCAATCTACGACGTAATTCTTGGATGTCGCTATGTGTTCTTGGGGGAACCAAGAAAACCTCTGATAGCTGCAGCAGTAACTACAAGAGGTCAGGCGAGGACAGAACAGGAACCAGGACCAGTGACAAACCTGCTACCACGGGAATTAAAGGATGCTCAACACAAGGATCCAACACTGGGACCATGTTTTAAGAAACTGCCACTTGCCAGTAACCCGTTGAAAAAGGGAAACTTTTATTCAAAATCGGGATTCCTATACCGTAGGTCGGGCAACACTGGACAAGAACATAGCCAGTTGGTTGTTCCAACTACTTATAGGTCACAAATTTTAGAGATGGGACACGCTCTTCCTTTTAGCGGCCACATGGGACAAAATGCTACCATGCAAAGAATAGCAGCGCACTATTACTGGCCTGGGATGAACATGGACATCATCCGATTTGTAAAATCCTGTGCGCAGTGCCAAAGGGTGGCACCAAGACACTGGACACCCCCTGCTCCATTGGGGGAAATGCCTATTGTCGGTACGCCATTCGAAAGAGTAGCTGTAGATATAGTAGGCCCACTCTTAAGAACAAAGCGGAGAAATTGTTGTATTTTGACTCTAGTCGACACCTGTACTATGTGGTCAGAAGCAGTGGCGCTCCCTTCTTCTGATTCTGTGCATGTCGCAGAAGCGCTCGTTAGTATTTTCACAAGGCTCGGATTTCCACAGCAAATACTCACTGATAATGGATCGCAGTTTAGAGGACATCTGATGGAAGAAGTCTTTAAGATCTTCCGTACTCAGCATATTCACACCTCACCCTATAATCCTCAAGCAAACGGACAGGTAGAGAGATATAACGGGACCCTCATCACCATGCTGCGAAAATTAGCACAAGAAAGACCAGAAAACTGGGACTTATTCTTGCCGGCTGCCTTATTTGCCTATAGGGAAGTGCCGCATGCCTCCACTGGTCTACCTCCTGCAACATTATTATTTGGACGGCCAATAAAGGGACCCCTGGAAGCATTGCTTAGGTCTTTAACAGACCAGAAAGCAGACGAATCTATTGTATCTGCATCAAAATATGTGCAAGAACTGAAGGAAAGGTTAAAGATAGGTTGGGAATTAGCCAACACTAACCTCCGACAAGCTCGTGCCAAGCATGCAAAACGGTACAATAAGACTGCGAAGGAAAGAGTACTACAACCTGGAGAGAAAGTACTGCTGTTACTCCCAACAGGGAATAACAAACTTCAGATAGGATGGCAGGGACCATTTGAAGTACTCGAGAAAATCTCTCGAACAAACTACAAAATCTCCATACGAGGGAAGGAAAAGATTTATCATGTTAACTTACTTAAAAAGTACATGGAACGCCTCGCTGCTCCTCAAGCACATCTCCTGACCTTAGCGGTTGCAATGGAAGCGGATAATGACCCCCACGAATATGCTGAATACCCGCTAAAACAGGAAGAATCACACACGGATGTGAAGCTTTGTGAAACATTAACTGAATTGCAACAGCATGATGTCAAACAACTGTTAGCCGAATATTCAGAAGTGCTCACCGATAAACCGGGACTAACCAACCTCTTGGAGTTTGATATAAAAGTTTTAGATCCTAAGCCTGTCAGGACTAAGATTTACCCAGTCCCATACGCTAAAGCCAACGCTTTACGAGAAGAGATTGACAAGCTACTGCAAGATAACATAATCTCTGAATCGACATCCCCATACAGTTCGAGTGTAGTGCTTCTACAGAAACCCAACGGGGAAACTCGGTTATGCATCGATTATAGGTTACTCAACACTGTAACAGAGTTCCAACCAGAACCATTACCGAGCCCTAATGAACTCTTTACAAAGCTGAGCAGAGCAACCATTTTCTCTAAAATAGACCTTAGTAAAGGCTATTACCAAATTCCGGTAAAGGAAGAGATTAGACCATTGCTCGCCTTTAGTACCAGTGACGGACATTACACGTTCAATGTAATGCCTTTTGGATTACATAATGCACCTGGAGCTTTTACCCGGATGATGAGAAAACTGTTACACCCTTTACAAAGCAACACCATTCATAATTTTATGGATGATATTCTTATCGCAACGGCTACATTTGAAGAACATGAAGAAGCGTTAGCCCTGCTCCTCAGGCGGCTCAAGGAAACTGGTTTAACAGCACGCCCAAGCAAGTGTCTGATTGGATTCAGAGAACTTGAATTTTTAGGACATACGATAACTCATGGTTGCTTGTGGCCAGTAGAGAAAAAACGTTGAAAAAATCCGAAATGCAAAGCGACCCATAACGAAAAAGGACACTAGGTCGTTTTTGTCACTCTGTGGTTATTATCAACGGTTCATTGAGAACTTTAATAGTTTGACTGCACCGTTGACTGACCTCACAAAGAAAGGTCAACCTGAAAAGGTAACATGGACGGCTCAATGTGAGAGCGCCTACACCACACTCAAAGAAAAGCTGACGACGAAGCCCATATTACGCCTCCCAGACCTCACAAAGACCTTTGTGCTAAGAGTAGATGCCAGTAATCTTGGAATAGGATCAACGTTGCTTCAAGCTGATGAAAACTACCCGGAAATGCTTTTTCCCGTGGCCTATGCTAGCCGAAAATTGAACGCTGCAGAACGCAACTATTCAACCATTGAAAAAGAATGCTTGGCTCTAGTGGCGGGAGTAAAAAAAAAGCACCACGAATTTCTTTATGGAGTCTCATTTGTCGTGCAAACGGATCACGCACCCCTCACGTTTCTAGCAGCTTGCAAAAACCAAAATGCAAAAGTAATGCGATGGGCTATTTTGCTAAGTGTCTATTCTTTCAGGGTCGAGTACATCCCAGGTCCTGAAAATGTAGGAGCCGATTTTTTTTTAAGCAGACATTCAGTAGAGGAACTCGCTAGTTGTGGAGAAAATAATCTTCTAACGCCAGCAGATAAGAAACGATCTGAGGTTACCTCGGAAGAAGTACAGAGAAGGAACTAATGGACGACACCGGGAATGATACACACTAGCCAAATTATCATCTCTCTCTGATTTAGTTGGGCAACTAACTTAAGTTCGGGGTATCTGTCGCAGAGTGAAGATAATTTGTCTATTTGAAATTTTCTGTCCATCCTGCATATTGCTTTATTTTCTGTATATCCTAAGTTTCCGAAAAAAAAATGTTTCTCACGCACTTGCCTTTTCCCCACCTTAACCCAGGTGAAGATACGGTCAACCAGCGTTCACGTTCGTTAGGAATTTCCAGACTCGTCTGTCTAGAAATTTATGGCCTGTCTTCTTCCTCATTGTTAAAACTTCTGAGCTCGGAACCACAGCACGTACTAGTGACATTCTATATGCAAACTAATTTGCAGCGAGACTTTTGCTATCGTGGGAACGTTTAAAATGTAGCGGGTAAATCGAAAATAATTCTTTCTTTCTTTCTGTCTTTAAGAAACTAGTTTAGACTTCACTTGGTGATAGCATACTGTAAGAGAGAGACGCACGTCTTAGCCTTGTAAAGTAAAAAAACTATGCATAGGGAGACTTGAGTTAAACACACATAGTGCCCTCTAGTTTAACTTAACAGACTAAAATTCCGGAGCGGATTTACGCAGTGCAAGTCTTGTCTCGTATTGCTGAAAAGAGGTTACCTTTGGCCAGTGGCCATATAGTCCTCGTCCACCAGTCACAATAATTCCCTTCAATTATTTCAATCATTTCATTTTATTTCAATTTCATTTTCAATTACTTCAATTACTGCAATTATTGCAACGATTCTCAACACCAGATATTACCCTTAACAACCATCACCCGTACCATACTCCACCCATTTTAACCCTTCATCCCACCTTTGGAAGCAAATTCGTTATCTGTGGATATCGCATCAACTGTGGATACGTTACACCTTTCTTGGATTTATAAAATCGTGTTCAGATTATGCACCCGTGTGTTACCGGGGCCCGAAAGGGGAGCAAAGAATAGTAACACTGCACCCTACCACGCATGTCGTAAAAAGCGACTAAGGAGGGTATGGGCATGGGGCTGTTTACCCCATCCCGTAAAAACTTCGCACAGTGGGCTGATCACCTGCTTGCCAACCAATCTGATTACGGAAACAATGATAGATTGTTTGGTCTGTTTTTGTTCCACAAAGACGCCACTAGGCGTGGTGGAAACAGCGATAGATCGATCAATTTGTTGTTGCCCTAAGACGCCACTAGGCGTACTGGCCACATACTGCTTTGCCGGTTGATGGCTAAGGATGGAAGAAGAAGAAGAAGAAGAAGAAGTTCAGATTATGTGCCTTTGTGGATACCTTATTCGAACAGTGAAGTCGTTACCCCAATCTTGGATTTATAAAATCGTGTTCAGATTCTGTGCCCTTTGTGGATACCTTATTAGAACAGTGAAGTTAATTTCAAGCATTGGATTACGATATATTTTTCCAAGAGAACCCCAGGATATAAGTTGTTTCCAACATTCACACCAAAGGAACAAAGGAACAAACATTCATTTACACACAAACAGTATTTCACCTATTTTCCAGCAAAAGCCTATCAGGCCTGCCGGGAACTTTACTAATACAATTCATTCTTAATCCTTGTTTTCACTATTGGTGTAATAATTTTTTTTTCTTCTTTAAAATCATCAAATTGTTGTGAGTTTGTTTTCTCGTGATAATCTTTATTATTATGTGCTGTAAAATCCTTATTGATTTATTTACATTTCTAAATTGAAATAAATTGAGTTAACCTCGATAGGATTGTTCGTTCAGTTCAGACTACCAAATCCTCAATCTAACTTTACTTCTTTACCCTACTATTTGTGAGTGACACAGTGTGTGCAAAAGAGTAATATTGTCGCCAGAGAAAACAAGAAGAGCTGTGTGTATGGTTTTCTTAGTGAAGAACTCACTGACTCAGCCTGTGCCTCCTGCCTATCTCTCTTGCGCATCACTATCACACGTCCGTGTGCACTATTGTCCATCACGCCTATACAGCTGTCAAGCTTTACCTACTATTAATTATATTTTCATGCGACACCGTCCTTACATAATTTCTGCAAGACTTGTAGAAGCTCTGTATTGCATGAATCAGAGGTGCTGGAATGTTCTTCCTTGCCAAACAGTCCCAGAGTTTGTTCCAGGGGACCTTGTTAAATGCCTTTTCCAGATCTAAGAAGCAAAGATGGATCTCACTCTTATTACTCAAGAGCCTTTTCACTCAACTGTCTGAGTGTGAAGATTAGGTCTTGAGTACTTCGATTTGCTCGGAAACCACACTGGACCTCATCCATTTGTGGCTCAGCTAGGTGTCTCTCTGCTCCAGGATTCTAGAGTAGATTTTACTAGGGACACTGATCAGTTCGTACTTCAGCAAAAGAAAGCAAACGCCATATAGAGGGGAAAAGGAAGCTTTGCATTTCGGCAATGTTGATGTCAACAGAAAGCCAAAATACGGGATATTTTAAGCAGAACGTATCAAGATAGGCTACATGTACCTTTGATATAAGACGAAACAAAGTTGACTCTTCACAAACATACGGGAACCGCAAGGAAAGTTAGGTCCAGAAAGATCAGCATACCTGTACTGATTAGAAACAATATGAAAGATGTATGATAGTACGTCAAGGAAGATGTCGCGAGCAGTGGGATACATTAGGAGAAGAAACTTTAGGACAGGTCTGAAGGGAGAATAATAATACGTGGGGACGTGAGACAATTGTGAGATTGTGAGACGAGATTAATAGAAGATCGTTTATCACCTTGCTGATATCCTAATGGAGACAAGAGACATTTCCTGGTTGATTCATGAGCATGAAAACAATGATCAAGGTCTCTTGTGAAGACATTGGTATTTTTTATTCGTGAACTTGAAAACACTAATGTATGTTTTGTGAAGACACAGACATTTCTGATTGATTCCTGAACTTGAAAATACAGCTGTAGGTCTCTTGTGAAGACATTGGTGTATCCTGAATGATTCATGAACTTGAAAACATTGCTGATTGATTCATGAACTTGGAAATACAGCTGTAGGTCTTTTGTGAAAACATTGGTATATCCTGATTGATTCATGAACTTGAAAACGCTGTTGGTTGCTTCATGAACTTGAACATACAGCTGTAGGTATCTTGTGAAGACATTGGTATTTCCTGATTGATTCATGAACTTGAAAACGCTGTTGATTGATTCATGAACTTTAAAATACAGATGTAGGTATCTTGTGAAGATATTGATATATCCTGATTGGTTCATGGACTTGAAAATACAGCTGTAGATATCTTGTGAAGATATTAGTATATCCTGATTGATTCATGGACATGAAAACACCGCTGTAGGTATCTTGTGAAGACATTGATATATCCTGATTCATGGACTTGAAAATGCAGCTGTAGGTATCTTGTGAAGATATTGGTAAATGGGATTGATTCATGGACATGAAAACACAGCTGTAGGTATCTTGTGAAGACATTGGTACATCCTAATTGATTCATGGACTTGAAAATACAGCTGTAGATATCTTGTGAAAATATTCGTATATCCTGATTGATTCATGGACATGAAAATTCAGCTGTAGGTATCTTGTGAAGACTTTGGTATATTGTGACGTATAACTCATTTTTAATCCACGCCGCACTATAGTGTGAAAAGTAACGTCATCTATAGATCAGAGAGACAATAATATATATAAACTGTGGTTTCTTAAACCCGTCATCAGTTGTCGCTCAGAATTTTGGATAGTCTAAACACGTAGTCTAGAACCATTGTGATAGATGTGTTAATAGCAGTTCGTGGGGATTGTCATTCTGATTTGTGGTAATAGAAATTAGCATTTACGTGATTTAATGTGTTAAGTTACCATTATAATTCACTGTGATTTTCTAGCTGTTAGAACCAGTGAAATAAATAACGCGTAGCTATTTTTTTTACCAGATGTGCAGTTATAATTTAATTTCCATCACCTGCTTTCTCACACTAGAAGATACGGTTTAGCTGACATATTATACGCTAGGCGCGACTGATAGTGAACCATAGAATTCACGTTATATTTCTTCTTCTTCTTCTTAGATCCTTAACCACCGACCGTCAAAGCAGTCAGTGGTCATCACGCCTAGTGGCGTCTTGTAAGGCAACAACAAATTGATTCCACTTTGCTCGATCGTTGGCCATCCTTCGTACAGTGCCCCAACTCTGGTTCATTCTTTGCATCTCAGCCTCCACAGTCCTCCGCCAGGTTGTTTTTGGTCGGCCTCTCTTTCGTTTTCCTTCAGGGGTCCAAAGCATAGCTGTTCTTGTGATGTCATCGGGGTCTCTTCTGAGGACATGGCCAACCCAGCTCCAGCGTCTGCCAGCTATGATGGTGTGCATGTCCTCCTGCTTGCTCCGAGTAAGCAGATCTTGGTTGGTGATGGTATTTGGCCAAAAGATACGGTGAATCTTTCTTAGGCATGTTGTGTGAAAAGAGGACAATTTCGACATTTCCTTCTCTGTAACTCTCCAACATTCCGCACCATAGAGAAGCACAGAGAGCACACAGCTCTGATATAATTTTAATTTTGTGCTTGTGCTGTATTGAGAGGACTTCCAGATGTTGTTTAGGCTAAAAAAGGCTGTTCTTGCTTTATTCATTCTGGTGTTGATGTCTTTGCCTGTCCCGCCGTCTGGTGTTACTATGCATCCTAGGTATGTGAAGGTGTCTGTCTGTACCAGTTGCTGATTCCTTACTGATATGGGCTCAGGGTTTCTCACATTGAGCGTCATGACCTCTGACTTCTTTAAATTGATGTTCAAGCCCACCTGCTGGCTATACTTATTAAGCCTATCCGTTTTTTCCTGGTACATTAATTTCGTTGATTTTGAAAAGGCTTTTGACAGCATACATAGGGACAGTTTATGGAAAATACTGAAGGCTTATGGCATTCCAAGTTGCATAGTGTCAATCATACAAAGCCTCTTTCCCAACTTTACATGTAGTGTTGGGCAGAGCAACCTAACCTTTGAGGTGAAGACAGGAGTACGACAGGGATGCCCCTTATCAACAACTCTATTTTTAACAGTCATAGACTGGGTGATGCGCCAGACAACAGAGGGCAGTCCAAGAGGAATAAGATGGACTACATTTTCTACATTGGAAGATCTGGAATATGCAGATGACACTGCACTACTAGCATATTCACATCAACACATCCAGGAAACGTTATATTTCATTTTGTGTAATTATATAAGTGACTAGTGTTTAATATCATGCGACTAAACAAACAGACGCCGATAATCTAATAGCTATTAATGACAGGCGATATTTGTTAAGTGCGATACGGATAATTAAATAATAATTGACATTGTGCGCTGATCGTGACCGGGGCAGGAGGGGAAAGGCTGCATACCTCAACCAAACCTGCACCCGCTAAGCGACGCGCGATAGGAATAGGCTAAAGACGCCGTGTGCCTTTTAAATTTAATCAGGACTGACGGAGTGGATAAGAGATCGTCTTGTCCCGTCTGTGTACATATATGTAGTTATATATATTAGTAGCATTTTTTTCATAAATGTTCTTTATTCCTCGTAGACCTGATCAAATGGCGATCAGCGGTCTATTTTGGTCCTTTTTCTACATTTTACTGAGTGATTAATGTTTCTTTTTCTTGGCTTACGCGTCCCCAAGTTCAGTTGAGAACAGGATTGGCCAAAGAGACAAATTAACATTTTAAACAGTAAATGTAACTGGACTTATCAATACCCAGATATTTGTTCAATTTTATCAGCCCACTGTGGCGTAACACAAATAACATTACTATCTGACTTTTGACAGTCGTATCAGCGGATTTATCCAGCAAGATACGCTGTTTCAAAATCGGCACTCACCACAGAGCCAGCCGATAGGATTTACCATCATCATCAATTAACAATTGTAACAGTTTTAGCAACTAGTTTTCAAAATACTAGAGGTATTTTTCCCTGTTTGCTGTGAACACCAGATCTCGGTTCTACACAAATTATTTCGAGGTGACATTTGTTGATCCAGGAATACACCACCTAATTTGGCGTCCCCCTCATACAATCTTATTTGTTATAGAGGGTGTGTCAAGAAGTGGCTTTAGTTAGAGCCTGTCTGAGTACCGAGACAAGACACTAGTTAGCAGAAAGTCTGAGAAGATAGATTTAGATGAGAATACAGTGAATGTGGAAGGAGGAGACTTATAGCTTCGAGGGTGAGAACCGAGATTGACTCTCCCTCGCCACTTGTGACTTATGTAATAGCTACTGTTTCACCACCTCTGACTACCAGAAAGGAGATAAGGTTTCACTAAATTATCCACTATACAGACAAAGCATATAAGTACAGTATAGTTTCTATCTCCCTCCTCTGTCTTGGTTCAGTGCCTCTCAGATGCTACCGTCTTCGTCTGAGGCTCTGATGAGTTGCTTCTCCGTCACGCCCCTCTTCTCGTTAGCATTTGGAAAGGTATGTTTTCCCTCTCTCCTTTCCCGAATACTGATGATGAGGGCTTGTTAATAAGATAGCGAGGTAATTGCCTAAGGATGTAGATGTTTTCACTGCTGATGACAATTCTTCAACCTGCCGAGTTAACCCGCTTCGGGTTTAGGCTCACTGCATTATTATGGCAGTGTGTAACAACACCAGGCCCGTCGCCTGTTTCGATTATTTGGCCTTTGCGAGCTAAGAGCTCCTGATTTAGAAACCAGTTCCCGCTGAGGTATTTGTCCTCACTGCAAGAGAACTTCTTCTTTCCTTCAGCGTTGCCGACTTAACTGGGCGCCGGTACAGTCGCGAACCAAGGTTTCTGCAATTACGCGGATGTCTCGTGCCTCCTTCTCATGAGAAGGCAAAGTCCGTGGTAGGCTTAGGGCTATCTATAACCTCCACCACCACCACGCCGTGACTGCCAACGTTACAGAGTTTCTCGAACTGAGCAAACTGCACAATGGCGCTTCTTCACGGCAACATTTCTTGGGACTAGTCAGCCTAAAGACTTTTGATGCTCAATATATAGTATGAATTTTTCTGATGCAATTACAGACACAGTGAGTCATTGCGTCTGAAATTATTTATCAAGAATCGCTTTAAACCAACCTCTGACCTCCTCTCATGTCTGCACATAAATTAAATCTAAAAACCCAATCATATAATAAACTAACCTATGACTCATCGTTGACCGAGCAAAAATCGCAAAATATTCCTGCTCACGCTCCGAAATAATACGTAATATTCAGTAACCCTCTAACCTTCTATCTACCGGAATAATTTTATTGGTTCCGAGTTAATCGGGCTCGTGCTTTCCCCCATCCCTACAAATAAACAGGGTAGGTGTAGGTGGTCGGGTTTATCCTAACGTCCAAAAAATTAACACAGAAATAATAACTAATGAACTCGAACTCCTAATAAAATAAAAGAACCCAAATAATTACATAGAAAAGAAAAATGGGGCGAGTTGAAAATAAAATTAACAGTTACTCATCACAGGGTGGACTGAGGCCAACTTGGATAATACTCCTGACACTTTATATATTCAGGAACCATTGTAATTCCAAAGGGGATATCACCACCAATGTCGTAAAAAGCGGGATATGGGCAGTGGCCACGTGTGCCAACAATCTGATTACGAAGTGAATGATACAGATTGTTTGGTCTGTTTTTTGTTCCACAAAGACGCCACTAGGCGTGGTGGAAACAGCGATAGATCATCAATGGTTTCCCTGCTTAAAATTGTTTACTTTGATGGCTAAGGATGGAAGAAGAAGAAGAAGAAGTGTGACAGAGAGAGAGTGAATATTTTCTTTGTTACAGGAAAATTGTATCATCTGGATTCTGCTTAAAATTGTTTACTTTACGAGGTATCATTTAGTAGGAACTTTGTTTTTCTTTACTGTCTATTCTGTAACATAGTGCTAACCTTTGACCTTTGCGGTTATTAACTTGTTGGGTTTTTCTTTTCCTCAATAAGGGGAGGGCATATGTATTCTGTTATCTTCATATGTATGTAATTCTGATTTTATTTGATCTTTCTTAGATATTTGGTGTTGTAAAGTTTAATGATAATAAACAACAAAAGAACTTAACTTTGTGTGTTGGTCAGACCCATACTCAATTTACCATAGTTTTTTCACGTTTGTGTGTCTTGTGGTGACATAGTTGTGTGTGTGTGTAGTTAAACTTATATTTACATATATAGTGAGGTATAAGATTGTCTTGTACTAAATTATAGTCGTATAGATAGGCTGGACTAGAGAAACTACTCATTCCAGAGACAGATCTTCTCCTTAAACTATTCACTCGTGAAATCTATTTCTCACACCTTTAATTCTCACGTACTTATCACCATCCACTCTACTCAGACGGGACCATAAATAACTTTCAAACCTATCTATATTGACGACATATATCCTGACTGATTCGTGGACATACATCTTTAGGTATCTTGTGAAGATATTGGTATATCTTGATTGATTCATGGAGGAAAATGCAGCTGTAGGTATCTTGTGAAGATATTAGTATATCCTGACTGACTGATCTTGTGAAGTTAGTGGTTTCACCTAATTAATTCATGGACTTGAAAACGCTACTGTGTGTTCCTAGTGAAGACACGAACATCTGCTGATGGATTAATGGACTGGGTTCTCTTTAGAATTAAATGATTCTAAGTTTCTTGTTTTATGTCTTTATAATTTTGTGGAATTATTGTAATCGCAGGAAAAAGATGTTTTTGCTGATACGTTCAATTTGTGCGTGTTTTGTTTTCTTTTCATTATACATCATCGCTTTATTATGTTTTAACAGGGGTTCCACATGATCTCTGTGCTATGTTTTTACTATGGTTATACATCATCTCTGTTTCCCATTTCGATCCGTACTCGCTCAGCCAGACTGCACTGCTGCAGACTGTTTCCAGGACCACCACGTGGAGGTGGAGTACGGTCTTGATCAGCTCTTGTTCGCTGATCCTGATGCAAGCAGTCAAACTATGGGTTGCTGACTGCATTCACTATTGCTGCATCTTGGGATGAGTACGGATCGAAATGGGAAGGCAAACCCGGTCCCTAAAAAATGCCGTGCAGAAGTCGGATGTGTCGACCGAAAGGTGCAGATATCACAGCTTAGGCGCAAACAGACACAGCGCAACCACCGTCCTTTTCAGGGCGAACGAGGAAGGAGGAAGAAGAAGATCTCTGTTTCATGATTTTCACTATGGTTATACATCATTTCGGTTTCATGATTTTCACTATGGTTATACATCATTTCAGTTTCATGATTTCACTATGGTTTCATAGCATCTCTGTAAATGTCTTCACCAGGGTAAAACATCGCTGTTTTAATGTTTTCAATAGGATTACAAATCTCTGTGTTTGTTTTCACTAGGGTTACACATTCTCTGTTTTATGTTTTAATTAGGATTACACATCACGTCTGTTTTATGTTTTCACTAGGATTACACGTCATCTCTGTTTTATGTTTTCACTGGGTTATACACCTCTGTTTTATGTTCTTTTCCCTGGGTTACACATTTCTGTTTTATATTTTCACTGGAATTACAACTCTCTTGTTATGTTTTCACTAGGGTTACTCTCTGTAAATGTTTTCACTACGGTTACACATCTCTGTTGTGTATGTTTTAACTAAAGTTACACATCATCTCTCTTTAATGTTTTCATTAGAGTTACACATCATTTGTTTTATGTTTTCACTAGGGTTACACATCATGTATGTCACATTTTTTTCACTATAACTACGTATCATTTCTGTTTTGACTGGGGTTACACATCATCTCTGTTTTATGTTTTCACTGGGGTTACACATCATGTATGTCACATTTTTTTCACTATAACTACGTATCATTTCTGTTTTATGTTTTGACTGGGGTTACACATCATCTCTGTTTTATGTTTTCACTGGGGTTACACATCATGTATGTCACATTTTTTTCACTATAACTACGTATCATTTCTGTTTTATGTTTTGGCTGGAGTTACATATCATCTCTGTTTTATGTTTTCACTAGGGTTACACATCATGTATGTCACATTTTTTTCACTATAACTACGTATCATTTCTGTTTTATGTTTTGACTGCGGTTACACATCATCTCTGCTTTATATTTTCACTAGGGTTATATATTATCTCAGTTTTATGTTTTCATTAGCGTCATACATCATCACTGTTTTATTTTGTCACTAAGGGCATACATCATCTCATTAGGGTCATAAATCATTTATATTTTCACCAGGGCTATACATTACCTCACTGTTATGTTTTCACTAGAGCTATATATAACCTCTCTTATATGTTTTCACCAGGGATATACATTACCTCACTGTTATGTTTTCACTAGGGCTATAAATTACCTCACTGTTATGTTTTCACAAGGGCTATACATTACCTCACTGTTATGTTTTTACTAGGGCTATATATCACCTCTCTTATATGTTACCTCTAGACTGGAGAAAGTAACAAGAATGTAGGGGATGGAAATTAATATAGAAAAAAGCAAGATATTGGTGAATAGCCATAAGAAACATTACGTTAAATGGGCAAACGTTAGAAGAAGTTAACACCTTTAAATATCTGGGGTCCACGATATGTAGTGATGGAAGATCAAGTAAAGAAATCAAGACAAGACTTGAGATGGCCTCAGCTGCCATGACAAGGCTGAATGTGATCTGGAAAAGTAACATCAGTTTTCCTGTGAAGATCAAATTATACAAATCACTTGTATTATCTGTTCTCTTGTATGGGTGTGAGGGCTGGACACTCACTGCAGATACGGAGCGAAGGATTCAGGCTTTCGAGTATAAATGTTATAGAATTTGCTATAAAGAGCACAAAACAAATGTCTATGTTAGAGAAAATAAACACCTATGCAGGCCACCAAGAACCACTTTTGTCAATAGTGAAACGTCGAAAGCTTGCCAGGTTTGGGCATGTAACTCGTCATGACTCCCTTTCGAAAATGATCCTCCAGGGAACAGTCGAAGGTAAACGGAGAAGATGAAAGCAAAGAAAATCCTGGGCTGATAACATCAAAGAACGGGCAGGGCACGGTTTTTCCACACTTGTACGCATTGCTGAGGATAGAGAGCAGTGTAGGACCCTGTCTGCTGATGCTTCCACCATGGCACCCCTACGGGTTACGGGTTGAGATGATGATGATATGTTTTCACCAGGGCTATACATTACCTCACTGTTATGTTTTCACCAGGGCTATACATTACCTCACTGTTATGTTTTCATCAGGGTTATACATTACCTCACTGTTATGTTTTTTACTAGGGCTATACATTACCTCACTGTTATGTTTTCACCAGGGCTTTACATTACCTCACTGTTATGTTTTCACTAGGGCTATACATTACCTCACTGTTATGTTTTCACTAGGGCTATACATTATCTCACTGTTATGTTTTCACTAGGGCTATACATTACCTCACTGTTATGTTTTCACCTGGGCTATACATTACCTCACTGTTATGTTTATACATTACCTCAATGTTATGTTTTCAGCAGGTTATACATGATCTCTATTTTATATTGTCACGGGTTATGCATCATCTCTTTGATTCTTATTTGTTTACTTATGCCATTCTCATGTAACATTCTTCAAGCCTTGCATATAGTTTTTCGTCCAGTCTCGTGCAGAGTGAACATTTGTCTTTGCTTTTGGGTTCGTTTATTTGTATACTATTGAGGCAGAATAATGCTCTGTCAGTTTTGGCTTTCCTTCTACATTACTTGTAGCGAATTCCGTCTTCATACTAGTGCTATTTAATTAACTACTGCTGCACTTTGAATGAAATACATTATTTTATGTCTGAAAGGGTCAGCTATTTCGTGTTCTACATTTCTTCTTTTCTCTTTCTTTCCCTAGGATGTCAGTTTGTGGCAGAACATTAAACCTCTGAGAAGTTACTAACCGTGGCCATTCGTCAGACCAATTCAGTGTACTGGATCTCAGGCTTCAGTTGTCACCTATTTTCAAACTAATTACCTTGTAAAGACAAAATTCAACTGACTTAGACTCAAACACACAGCAAATATTCATAAATTTAACGACATTGTAGTGGAAAAGTTTTCACATAATACGCCAAAAGCGAGAAACGCTTCGATTTCCATAAGTAGTTTCTATTATTGAACATATACTTAAGAACTGGAGTATTATTCCTTTGACATCATTCGGCGGAATTAGTATGGGCCAGATGAAGCGACTGTTTGTAAAACGACTTGGTCTTCCAATGGTGTGTCTATTTTTAATAACAGTTATGTTTGTCAGGCAGAATAATCTCTACTGGAAGCCTGTGGTTAGCGATAATGAACTGCTGAAGATACTGCAGAGTTTACAAAGAGCTCAGATACAAAATAAAGCTCTGATGATTCAAGCTGGCAACAGCAGTTTCGGCGAAAATTCTAGAAAAGCACGCAATATTAGCAGTGAGGAGTCCTCAGAGGATGGACAAAGAAAGGCCACAAGAAAATGGTTTGACGGCCGTCCGGGTGCAAATTCCTCAAAATTGGCGGCATCAAAACATCCCCTTTTTCCGGGTTACATCATGGAGAACCCGGACTTGTGTAAGGGGCAGAATGTTGACGTGCTTGTGTACCTCCACAGCGCGGTGGAGCACAGAGATTCACGGAGAAAGATCAGAGAAAGTTGGGCCAGTCCTCGAACATTCGGTGATATAAATTTAAAACTGTTGTTCATTGTTGGCAGACCTAGTGATAATCACACGCAGCATCAAATCGAGACGGAATACGCTACATATGGTGACATAGTTCAAGGGAACTTCACGGACACATTCAAAAACTTGACCTACAAAGCCATTACCATGCTGGCGTGGGTCAACTCACATTGTTCAAACGTACGCTATATTGTGAAGGTTGATGATGATATGTTTGTTGATATGTACAGGGTTATTTTCGAGTTTGTGCCGAAGCTGGCCACAAAGAAATTAGCTGTAGCCTGCGATGTCAAAACTAACATGACGATTCCTCGTGACCCTCGTATCAAGTGGTACGTCAATGACAAGCTGTTGCCCGGAAGAACAGCCTGGCCAAGGTTTTGCTCTGGTTATTTCGCCGTGTTGACAGGAGAGGCTGTCCCGTCACTCTACGAGGCTTCGTTTG
Source organism: Oreohelix idahoensis (assembly GCA_024509875.1). Lineage (NCBI taxonomy): Eukaryota > Metazoa > Mollusca > Gastropoda > Stylommatophora > Oreohelicidae > Oreohelix > Oreohelix idahoensis. The sequence goes on along the minus strand of JAMPIV010005629.1, from coordinate 98,072 downwards.
GCATTCAAGAGTTTATTCCAATAGATGATGCATATCTGTTTGGTTTGTTAGTAGAGAAAAACGTCTCGCTTGAGTTTGTAAATATTCATGACCAGATTTCTGTCAACGAGAGGCCAGATCCTGACAAAGAAATTAGTGTGAATGGCAAATTTGAATTTGTGTCGTTTCGGGTGAGGTCGCCAGATGATAACACGAAATTATGGACCCTACGGTCTAATAAACTGTCACCATGGGAACAGGTTCATAGCAGTTATTTCAGGATTTTCCATGATTCAGAAGAAAGAACAGTATTGGTTTTGTGATAAAATCTCCACTGCTCGTTAATTTAAACAAAAAATAGTTTTTGATGTATAAAGTTAAAGTTTCTGAGAAATCTATCCAAACTGAACTAAATTATTTACGGTAAAACTGTGACTGATTGATGTTAGCTGGTAATTACAGTCCTGACGTTTAGAGATACTTCTCGACTTGAACAGATTGTAGCTGTTACTTCAGATTAATTTAGATAAGAAGAATAAACTCATAATAATGAGAATCCATCTGATGTAAACCAAAAGTTTTTTTTTTTAATTATTATTTGCGAACACTTATTCGGCGTATTCCCATGTCAACAGATCTTGTACATTTTTGTAATTTAAAAAAAAATGAACTCACATTCCGCCCACACAGTATTGGTACTTGCATCTACATCTTAGAAAATTACTGTAGAGCTGGTTTACTTCCTTTTTTTTTAATTTCTTTTTTCGTTTATGGGGAAGAATAATACCCACAATTCTTTTTCCTGCACTTCTTGTCGAGTTTATTTGTCCTAATAAAAACCACTTGCTATAATAATTATTCATTATTTTTTTTTTCTAATCAGTAACAACAAACTTAATAAACTGTAAAGTTTCGATCACAGAAGTTGTATTCAGAAGACAGGACAGTTTCGTAGAAATATATAGAATATTATGTTATGCAACCCACATGGACTAGTCTTTAAGTATTTTTTTCAAACTGTTAAAAAAATTGTTAATACTGCATGTAAACATTTTTTTTTACTGAGAATGTTCCAAATCTGAGAGTCATATGTTATAGTTCAAAGCACATTCACGACTCAGGACTTAAGTTTATTTTTCTTCGTACACTTTCAGACGTCAACTTGAATATATCTTTTTTAAAAAGCAGTCTGAGGTTGTCGGTATCTCCATACTGTTTTCCAAGAATGGTTCAGCTGACGGTCGTATGGGCTTTCTCTGTTCATCGTGTGCTGGACATTATTGCAGCATACGGAGTGGTCATTTTATCAGTGCCTCAGTTGGACTCATCAGTAGTTCCTATCTTTAGCTTGCTGAACAGATGGTATCACAATCTACGCGGAATCTGAAGATTACCATTTGCGCACTTCTGTTGAGCTGGTTATAAGCATAATTTTTTTCTCTGAATTCCTGGATTCTCTGCTTCCATTAAATATTAAGCAATATGTGCATCACTGCCAGACCATAAGCATTCATAACAGGTTAACATAATACTCTCACATCAATTAACTTGTGAATCCATTACATGTACGTATTATTAATTGTAAATCTGCGTTTGAAATTCGGGCAAATATGAACTTGTATTAACGATCCAAAACGAAACGCCGTGAAGAGACGCCTGGAATCAATAGCGGGTACCTTTCTGAAAACGCTAAAAAATAGTGTGTCGTTGTTTTATCTGTTTTGTTGCATCACAATGAAGGACATATGAACTTTTAGCACGCAACTTTATACAGACAATGCTTTTAGTAGTAATACATCTTTTAAATAGCAGAATGGTTAGATAGCTGGTTTCTCGCGGCAAAGATTCCTGGTTCGATTCACGGTATCGATGCACTCCAGTTTACCGAGCTGTAAATGAGCGCTGACCTTGCTGGTGAGTTAGGGAAGGAAAAGGCAGCGAAGAAGGGAACTGGTCGCCCCAACCTCTCGATGCTGGACCTAGTATAGTGAATTCTCTAACACTTTACTCCCCTACGGCTGTATCTGCTATGTTTACATTCTTTTGACAATTTTTTTTTTAAACATCGTTACTTAGTGCTGTACTGATGTATAAAACAGAAGACTACTCAAAACATAATGTGTTCATGATTAGATGGCTAAAGGTGGTGTGCACAATGTCTACCAGGATATTGTTATAGCCAGAAGACTTCTGGTAAAGGTGATAAAAAGTTTGCGTGGTGGGAGATGGTCATAGACTGAAACTTAGGTTAAAAGTAATGTGAAAACCGAGTCACAGGAGATGGTCATAAATTGAAACTTAGGTTAAAGGTGATGGTAACAAAAGACTGTCACGCGTGAACACCGTTTGGAAGAACGTACGAGATCTGGTGACAGCGGACATACCAAGTAGGATCCAATCGAGTCACATCAGTAAACTCAAGTAGAGATGGTCTGAACGCATATAGAGCAGAGGTAGATCTGCGGGAAAACTAAATAAGTAAAGGTATAAGCCCCAATATCTCTTGTGTTTAATGAAATAATAATAAAAAATGTCATACAAAAATCAAGGGAGAACTTTAACAAAAAACAGAAGATATACAATTTGCTGTTGCCAAAATGCGAATAATGTGTTTGTACACGTTTATTTGCCTGCGTCTGCATTTGTATGTGTGATTTATTTCTGCCTTGTGTTGTTTATTATTATTCAAACATTACTTTGGTGCCTTCAACATCTAAAAGTGCCGCATAATCCTGTTTATAAATGCACAAACTGTTCAGCTATGTACGTCTTGTGTACACTACTTATGAAACAGTAGTAGACACCGAATTAGCAACGTAATTCTACCACAGGCATGCAACTTAATTTAGATTCAAACTCATTGTATGACTATGCTAATTCCTTTGCTAGTCAACACACGCACACAATAATGCGGAAACAACAACCTGTGTATTCACAAGTACATTCTCGTTATCAAAGGATCATCATCATGTGACGTATTCTTTCCAGAACGTTGTCTCCATTACAGCTGCTCTGAACGCATCACGATTCTGGGCAAGTCGACCTGCATCAGCCAAAGACAAGTTCAAACTCTCTGTGATGTCCTGGATCCACCGTCGTCTGGGTCGATCCCTTCCCCTTTTTCCAGGGACCATGCCTTCCATCACTAATTTTTCCAGACTTTTATGTCTTTTTATATGACCGAAAAATTTCAGCTTCCTTATTGCGATGGTATTTAAAAGCCAATGTTCCTGTACGTTTAGTGAGTGCAGTACTTCTCTGTTGGTCTTTTTTTCTGTCCAGGGTATTCTCAACATCCTTCTGTAGCATTTCATTTCAAATGATGTAATCTTTTTTGCAACTGTTTTATTGAGTGTCCAAGTCTCGCAGCCGTATGTTACTACTGGGAATATACATGCTCTGATCAGTTGTAACTTTGTTTCTTTGCTTGTGCCTTGCCATAGGATAGGAATGTAAAACATTTTTCAGATCATTGCCTTGTTCGATTTTTCTCAATAAAAATGAAACAATACTAATGTACAGAAAGACCCGTGCTTATTTAAGCATTTGTAATTTGAGAGCATATTGAATATATTTACATATCAACTAGTATTATTCGACATTCTTTTTTTCACCTGTTTTTACTCTCTTTCAATCATTTTTGTCCTCACATTGTTAGAATTGGTTAGACTTATAAACTAACAGACTTCTATTTCCTGAACAAAGCATGTGCGATAACTTTCTTAATCATAAGTGTAGCGAAATGTTTTTTTGTTTAGAGGGGAGAAAGTGTAAGTATGACAGACTTGATGGAAGAATAAAAGATAATCTCTAGAGGAAACTCTTCCAGACTGCAAGTTGAATGCACAGTCTCTCCTCGGGAATAGTCCACTCAAAAAAACTTTCTAAGAGAATTCTGGTGAAACTAAACAGGATATTCTCTAGGCGATAAATTCTATATCCGATATCCTACAAAGGACTATGTATAGTACATATAGATGGATAAGAGATTTGGTGCCCAGCCACATTAAAAATATCCTGACCCAATAGTGTTATTTAATTTTGGCTCTGCCCCCAGGGTGTAGATTTATGTTACTAAAACTATACAACCCAATTAAATATTACAAAGAAAATAACAACAGACTCTGTTATGTAAAGTTTACAAAAATGAAAATAGAATCTCACAATATATTAAAATATACAACTATATGTTCCCTAATCTATGAATGGTTCTGATCCATGTCAGAATTAATTTTTAATCATAGGACAATAGGAATATTCTGTAGTGGTTCTGCTGGCATGTTCAGATACTCATCTCAATTGCTGATGTAGTCTTGTTGCCAGGGGTTCAATATGTCCCAGCACTCCAGGTCCCGCAAGTTCTTTTTAGGGTTTCGGAGGATGGCAAGCTGCTTTCTCCGTCTTGACTCAGGGCGCATCACCAGCTGGGATGGATTAAGTCTGCCCTTGAGAACACTGCTTATGGTTTAGTCTTCTGGTATGGCAACCTGGTTGGTAGGACTGGATTGACAAACAATCGAAGCTCCATTAGTAATCATGCCAGAGAAGTCATTTCCCATATCTGCTGGACGCTAATCGTCCATCAGAAATCTAACAAACATTCATAGCTAACATCAATAACAAAGTACTATTTATTATCTATAAAGTACTATAGCATAACTGATGTTATAAGCAAACAGGTGGATCTAAACCTATATCTGGCTTCCAGCTTGTTTACCGCAGTGATTTTCAACATATGGGCCATTAGCTTCACCCACTGTGAAGTTTGGGGCAGTGGTCATCAAAAGTTTGAGAACCACTGGTCTACCTTGTGCCCATAGAGCAATAAAATCAATTTGGGGTCACTGTCAACAATGGTTTGAGAACCACTGGGTAATAGTTTTCTATTTTGCTGTAACATGTTGGGGTGTCATTGCTGCCAAGGTTTGAGAACCACTGAATTACAAGTCAGTCAACATATTCATTTATAAAATTTGCTACAGTCCATTATTACATAGTTCTAAGTTTATGTGATAGGCATTCATATACCTTATTAATACCATCATAACACATTAAAACATAATAAGGATATTTGCAGAAATCAATTCAGGATTAAAATATGACAAGAATAATCAGGGCTGAAATCATACAGTAGAAATCATTCAGTATAAAACAGGACAAGGGTAGTTCATACATGAAACTTTCAGTATACATAATGTTGTTGTCTCCTGTACAAAATCAAGGATATTAATTTCTGTCACAGTGAAAAACAAAAGATACTGACATGATATGTTGTAAATAAACATAAGATTATTATTCGTGTATTCAAATAAACAATATTAGATCACTTACTCGCTGCGCTCACAACCACCGCTGTTTAAATGATCGGGCCCCTCTGTATTTCTTAGGAGCAACCATTTTGTTCCCGGTCAGTCTGCCGGCTTGCGAGAGAAAAGACCTGCGCTTTGAGAATAGCGCCAAAATCCTCCAGGTTTCCGTTTGGTTGCTGAGGTCAAAGGTCAAAAGACAATAATCTGCGCTCCCTATCCATTGGCTAAACTGTAATTATTCAGGGCGCGGTTTAAAAGTTCACAGCGGTAAAAGGTCACAGTGGTTTTGCCAGTCAAACGTAGAACAAAGGAATTTATTTCCCGCAGCAAATGGGAGATCTCCTGATGTGTAGTGATGAGAGGTCGATATTCCAGAGAATTTAGAGAAAAGGAATGTTTTGGTATGAGAACAGATTGACAGAGAGAAAAGAAGGCGAATACACTTCGTGACAATAAGGTATCTCACTGAGTTGCATGATATCATAAGGGATAGAATAAATGCGTCATTTCTTTAAGCGCTCATATCTTCCCTTTTCTGAAGTCGTTTCTTCATGAGGTCACGTTTGATTATTATTATTATTTTTTTTTTTGAGAAGTCTATTTTTCAGGTGTTCTGATTTGACTTTCTGTGAAGTCGTTGCTTAATAAACTCAGATTTGACTTTCCGAGACGTCATTTCTTCATATACTCTGATTCTACTTTCTGGAAAGTTTCAAGAACTCTGATTTGACTTTGAGTTAAAGACGTTTCTTCACGAACTGTGATCTGACTTTCGGGAACGTCATTTCTTCGTGAACTCTGATTTGAGTTTCTGTGAAGTCGTTTCTTCACGAACTCTGATTTGACTTTCTGTGAAGTCGTTTCTTCACCAACTTTGATTTGACTTTCTGTGAAGTCGTTTCTTCACTAACTCTAATTTTACTTTCTGTGAAGTCGTTTCTTCACGAGCTTAGAAGCCATTTCTTTGTGAAATCAGTTCCACCTCGAATTAAAAAGGCCATTCTCCCAGTATTTTTTATTTCATTTGGGGTGTGTAAAATTTCTTTTCTTCTTTCCACTCTGTAAAGTGTCAGTCTGTATGCTCTGTAAGGAAGAGTGGTGTGTTGTTGAGATCAGGCATGCCCCCAGTCTACCCAGCTGTAAATGGGTAACTCACCCTAGTCCTGAGTTAGGGAAGGCAAAGGCTCCAGGGGAAGCAGGCCCTAAACTTGGTCACTCCAACCGACGCAGGATGGTGTATGTATGAAGTAGAAGTGTAGAGTGTGATTACCGCGAATGGTGTACTGTTCGTGTGCTGACCAATATAACCACTCATACACTTGTGTCTACAAGGCACCAATGCAGACTGCTGGAATCTTTGTTTACTCAATTTATTCAGACGTACACACTGGGACATCCGAGTACATCATGGTATGTTGACATATCAATTTGTAGGTATACATAGCAGATCTGAAGTCATGACACATTCATAAATAATGGGCAGTACATCAAAAGTTCAATTGTCATGATACATTATGGCCGCATCCCCCTATCTGACTAAACGCGTCAGTGAAGGCAGATCGGTAAATAACTAAAGTTACTTGACGTCCATAGTTTGTAGCATATATTATGAAACCACGAAAGAGGGGGTTTCTAGCAAGATTGAGATCTCCCTGTCACTGTCCGATAATAGGATAAATAATCTGTTCTCTTGGCAGTGATCAAAACATATGATGACCGAAATCTAACATGGCCGCCTCCCTGAGTTGTCGTTCACTCATTCATAGGAAGGAGAATATAAGCCAGAGTTAATTTATAATGGGTATATAAATGATTTCATAAATGTTCCCATACAGCTCTACGGTGATCAGGTTAATTCACGTAGCCATAACCGCTGTAGGAAAGTCTGTCATCTTTGTCGATACAAAACACGACCCTAGCGATACGAAGCACAATGTTCCATCTAGGTCGAATCGACATGAGATCATCAAAATAGGGTCTGGCAATACATGGAGTCCGAATTATACATTGTACCGTACCTTAGGAGAGTCTCTAACATAAACTATAGTAGAGATACCATCTCCTTTAGAAGAAAACCACTTCATGAATCATATTTCCTTAAGAATCTACCAGCCCTTTGAAAAGTGCGTACCCGCCATTATCACGGTACATCGGAACTCATCACGACTTGTCAAGACAACTCATACTTCCGCTAGACCGGAATAACAAGAATCTAGTCCCGCCTACCCATCCAAAATATACAATATAGGACTGATTCTACTTGTACTAATAATATGTAATACATATGAATTCAGGCCATAAACATAATAAGCAAATTAATCTATTTTCTGGCCCTAAAAATAAGTACAAATATAAGAGCAATATCCTTGCGCCGGATCAATATCCAGAACGATTACTCCTATAATCAAAAGTGTGAATCAAACATGGATTATCTCGCTTTCCCCATAGACAGCATTTTCATACACAAATGAATGAATGTCTATATTTTTCCCATATTAAATAGCCATATCGATTTTTGTAATATGTGCGACAAAATATGCACGCAACAGATTACCACACCCCTCGGGAAAAAAAAATGGTACATTTTTTTTTTTTTGAAACACATCTAGGAGCAACATACAATAGGCTCACAACGCACCAATAACAATGCGCAGATGATAAGCATAAGTTTTATGACCTTAGAGAAGGTACTTCTCTAAGTATTAATATTTCCAGAGAGGTGTCACCAACGCATACTACAATATTAGCAATGACACAATTTCCACATTAGTTTATACATAAATTTCATCTAAGATATCTTAACATCATGATCATCAAAGACGAAAAACATTGAAAGATCAGCGGTGAATAAATATCAATGAACCGCTAAGTAGTGTTACAATCAATATATGATATATTACATATGTGTACACATTTCAACATAGAAACAACTGTATCAAAGTTGTATAACAGTTATGAATCATGTGGGCATCTAGACAAAATATCTGCCATCACATTTTCTGACCCACGGATAGCTCGCACCGAAAAATGAAATGGCTGTAGAGCAATCGCGTATCGCGTTGATCTCGCGCTCTTCAGATTTTTACTCTGAATAGCCGTAAGAGCTTTCTGGTCAGTTTCCACAATGAAATGCGCGCCCAGAAGAAATCTTTGCAGTTTAAGGATTGACCAAACCATAGCCAATAATTCACGGTCTAGGACCGAGTAATTCTTCTCTGCGGCATTTAATTTCCGAGAAATATACATCACAGGATGCAGAGTTCCAGAGTACTCTTGCATTAGTGCCGCTCCAATCCCAGTGGATGAAGCGTCACTACGAAGAATAAATGTCTTATCCTTAGAAGGCAATACTAGGATAGGTGAAGTAGAAAACATAGTTTTAACCTTATCCAAAGAGGATTGACATTCTTGAGTCCAATGGACTACATTAGGAGACCCTTTCTTTAGCAAGGAAGAAAGAGGTGACATAATGGAGGACAGATTCGGGATGAATCGTCCATAAAATTGTATTAGACCTAAGAGACTTCGTACTTGCTTTTTAGTCTTAGGAATAGAAATGTTAAGTATCTTACTTGTATTATGGTCTTCTGTTTTTAGGAACCCATGACCAACACGGTGTCCTAAGAAAGATATTTCGCTAAAACCAATACATGCTTTCGATGGTTTCGCTGTCAGGTTATGCTCGCGTAAGATAGACAATAGTTCATTTATACCATTATAGTGATCGTTCCAAGTATCACTGAAAAGACAGATGTCATCAAGATACGCAATGACATCTGAGCGATGAGATAGGATTCGACGCATCATGCGTACAAATGTAGCAGGGGCGTTCATAAGACCGAAAGGCATGAAATTCCATTGGAATAGACCCCTAGGCGTCGAAAAAGCAGTAAACGGTTTGGCGTGTTCGGATAGTGGAACTTGCCAATATCCCTTAGACAAATCGAGTTTAGTAAAGAAGTGAGAATTCGATAGTCTCGTAAGTAGCTCTTCTAGTAAAGGCATAGGTTCCGCATCAAATTTAGTCACTTGATTCAATTTGCGATAATCCACGCAAAGACGTATGTTATTGTCTTTTTTTCGTACTATAACCATCGGCGAAGAATATGCTGATGTGGATGGTTCAATAATTTTTAACTCTATCATCTCATCTAACTCTTTCTCTACCTGTGCTTGAAAATGTATCGGATAGGATACGGTCTGACTCTTATAGGACTATGGTCAGTAAGAATAATGTCATGTTGAATGACATCAGTTTGACCAGGAATGTCAGTAAGGACATCCTGAAATTGTTCTAACATAGTAGAAACTTGTTTCTGCTCTCCTGGAGATAATTCTGGAGAAATTGCAACATCTTTCCATGATTCATTAGAGTGAAGAGGAATCATTGGAAAAGGTAAATTTACATCCGAGAAACTCGTTTCCTCATCCTGTATTACTGACAGAGATGAGTACTGTCCATGTTGGACTGGAAAATCGTCCGTTGCCTGGAAAACAGGTTGTAAATAATCAGGACGTTCATGGAATTCCGTGAGCATGTTGATGTGGAAGGTTTTACGCTTCCCGTCAATATCGACGATATAGTCAACATCGGAAACTTTTGATATTATATCGTACGGACCTTTCCAAGAAATGAGAAGTCTATTTTCCCTACAAGGTAGCAAGACAAATGCTTTGTCACCTGGACAAAGTTGTCGCAAACATCTCTTTTTATTGGCAAATTCCCTTGCCTTCTGTTTCGCAAATTCAGAAGAAGCAGTTGCCAATTTGCATGCTTCAATAATCTTGTGTCTAAGTGCGATGACATATTCATAAGAGGATTTTGTGTCATCGACAATATTATCAGCAGTTATAAGATCATGAAGTAAGGACATAGGACCTCGCGGTTTCGCGCCAAAGACAAGTTCAAAGGGAGAAAATCCTGTATGTTCGTTGGCGACCTCTCTATATGCAAAGAGAGCCGCGGGTAAAACCCTATCCCAATCCTGAGGATGATCTTCTGTTATCTTACCTAGTAGGTTTTTCAGAGTTCTATTCAAACGTTCCACCATCCCATTGGACATAGGATGATAAATACTACTCAGCGATCTCTCTATCTTCAGAGTCGACATTACTTGAGACATGGTATCCGATATGAGTTGGGTACCATGGTCGGATAATATTTCTGCTGGAAACCCCAGACGAGAAAATATTAACCAAAGAGCATCTGCGACATCAGCAGTAGTTATGCTCTTTAGAGGAACAGCCTCCGGCCAACGTGTGCACATATCAACACACGTCAAAATAAATTGGTGTCCTCTAGCAGACTTTATCTTAAATGGACCAATGATGTCTATCGCCATTTTTTGAAATGGCCGAATGGAAATGTCTGCAGCCTGAATAGGTGCATCATGGCGTGGACCTCTGGATTTAATCTCTTGACATACTTTACAAGATCGACAATAGATTCGTATGTCCTTATTCACAGCAGGCCAAAAGAAAGATTGAAGAACTCTAGCTTTAGTACGGGAAAAACCCATATGTCCAGCACACTGCGAATCATGAGCGTGCTGTAAGATTTTAACTCTCATATTTTTAGGCACAAGGATTTGAGAATGAATGGACTTAGCGGAGTCTTGTACCATACGTACAAGTACGCCATTCCTCATCGTAATCCAAGATTTACGATTTGTATCCTTATTCGGATCACCTTTTGTTGCCAGAGTAAAGAATTTCTTTAGAGTAGGATCATCTTCCTGCTGTTTGATAAAGGAATCGTGGGAAATCTCCAAGGGATCATCTTGGATCTGCGCATCATTATCTTCAGAATGTGAAGATTGTGGCATATTAAGAGCTTGAGCCCTAGTGATTACTGCATTAGCAGATTGCATATTAACATTTTCCCAATTAGAAATTTGCTGTGGAGTGCATTCTTTCACCCCGTGAATGCGACCGATGATAAGATCAGCGATCGGATTCGGCAAGAGACATGCTTGCACCTCTCCTGTAAAGAAAGGCGTAGCAATATTGATAATGGCAGTGGAGTACTTCTCCAATGTGCCACCAAATGTTACACATTTGACTATATTGCCTGTAGCTCGAGAAGGATTTACGAGTGATTGCCTCACTCCAATGGTAGTGCACCCCGAATCGAAAAGAATTGATACCGGAGTACCATCTATTAGGCCCCTATTAAAGACAAGAGCACCCCTTCCATTATGCGCAATTGACGCATGGAGAGCGGGAAGCGGGTGACCGCAGCTTAAAGTAGACACTGTGGTTGGATCGAATAATGTTTTGCATTGCGAACACTGAGATGCTCTAGCAAAATCGAAAGCGGAATTTGCTACACTATTGGAGTCTTTTTTATCATTATTCTGATTATCGGTGTCGTGGAACTCCTGTTGTGCAGAGTTAGCCTGGTAATAAGATTTACCATGTCTTTTATGTTGTGATCTACCTCGGTTATAATTGTCTCTATAATTATCATTTCCCTTGTTATAACCCCTATTTGGGTTTGACTCATAACATTCATGATCATAATCATCATGCTCGTTATATTGAGTATCCCTGTAATATTGTTTCTTTTGTCTCCATGAAGCACTTGGGTAGTTCCTATAGCTACTCCCTTTCCGAGAATTTCTAACATTATGGGTACCCCTCGCGTGTCGGGGACTATCAGCCCGATTCCAGTTCTTCAAAGAAGAACTCTGATTTGAGCGGTTATCTTGGTTTTGATACTTATTCCAATTAACCTTTTTATCAAATTTATTTTTAGCTCCTTGGAATTTGTGTGAGTAATTCTGATTATATTCTGTTGCCGAAGCAACTGGCATACTCTCTTTAATGTTAGAGTTATTAAGAATCATGTCAGGGTGTGCCGTGGCATACTGGTCACAATATTCTTCCATTTGCTTTATTGTACCAGGTTTACGCTCATGTAAGAACTCTAGGAATGATTTATTTACAGAAGACATGACCTTGTCTCTTAGCAATAAATCCGTAAGACCATCAAATGTTTTCTCTGTTTTGGATTATTCAATCCATCGTGAAAGTGTAATTCGTGCTTTTGAGATGAAATCTGAGAATTCTACACCTACCTCAGGTCTCATTGTTTTAAAGAAAAGACGGTAACCTTCCTCAGACAGCTGATATCTCTTTATCAAAGCTGCCCTAACAGCATCATAATTATCTTTGTCGGCCTCTTCAACAAAATATAACTTACTTAGGGACTCCCCTTTTAGATTTTCAGACAACTGATTCACATACTGTGATTTGTCAACATTATGAGATCGACAAGCCCGTTCAAATCTAGAAAGCCAAAATGTTATGTCATCACTGGTAGGGTTAAACGCTGGTACCTTGACCTTGTACACAAAGGGTTTACCATTACCACCAGATGCCTGATTAACATTACTCATACATGTCAATTTTAATTTCTCTAATTCAAACTCATGTTCTCTTATTGCTTTTCTCTCTTCAGCTTCTCTATCTAATCTTTTCTGTTCTGCAGCAGCAGCAGCTTCTAATTTTTTCTGTTCTGCAGCAGCAGCAACTTCTAATTTTTTCTGTTCTGCATCAGCTTCTAATTTCTTCTGTTCTGCATCAAATCTCCTTTCCTCCACTTGCATCTGCAATTTCTTAAGTTCAGCAGCAGTATCAGCTTCTTTTTCTAATCTTTTTTCTTCAGCTAGAACTTTCCTTTCTTCTGCAGCAGCTTTTTTTTCTTCTATTTGAAGTTTTCTCTCCTCAGCCGCAGCTTTTTTTTCCTCAGCAGCAGCTTTTCTTTCTTCAACAGCAGCAGCAGTTTTTTTCTCTTCTGCAGCTAATGCTTTGTCATATTGAGCAACAGCCCATTGTTCTAAGTCTTTTCCAGTCTTATCAAGAGATTTTCCTTGTGCAATAAAATAATCTAATGTAGACATATTGTCTTCTTAAATCAGAAACCTGAAAAAGTAAATAAATTACCCTATTTCACTTTAATGGGAGACAAGTCTATACCATAGACTTAGTCTTAGTCCAAACTTGTATGGTTTATAATAACCAATGATAACTTGAGTACCTGTGGACAACAATAACTGTATCTCAAATACTGTGGGAGACAAGCCTTACAAAGGTCTTGTATATCTCAATGTAATCAAAGATCACTTGGGTACCTGTGGAAAATAATCATAAAGTACTGATCTGTACTATACTATCAGTGTATACCACTATAACTCCTATGTCATATGTCAACTAAAGACATTACAAAGGACAAACAAGAAAAGACAATATGAAAACATTTGCAGAGATCAAATTAAATTAAATAGGAGAAATGAAAAAAAAAAATGATCACAGAATCCGTGATGATAACTGCAATAAGATAACAAGACAAATAACGTCACAGTGTATAAACATAAGGGTGTAAAGAAATCAAAAATAGAAAAGATGAGACCTACAATTATACAAACAAAATCAAACAAAACTAAGGAACACAAAATTATTAACAAAAACAACGAAGAAAAGAACACCTCATCACAACTAACAGAAATAGCAGCAAATTGTTGCTAACAAATTTCCAATTAAGAAAATGTGTACCTATAGAATACTAGTACCAGACCAATGTCACTCGGCATACCTTGTACTAGTCACACAGAACATAAACTAATTTAATACATAACAAATAACATGTAAGCATAAATAGCATATAGCATACAATATAATTTATGTCATGAATGGAATGTGTTGCAGGTATAGTGTTGTAAAGCAGGCACAGTTTATTTTAATACTAATAACTTGCCACTTTATTCAGTAATAGATTTAATTTTAAACTATTACACTGTCAATTTTTCTCTGTTGAGCATATGAAGATCCAACGATGAACTATGCACTTTATGTTCAACAACACTGTGATTCTTCTGTACGTTGAGAAATGTCAACAATACTGCTCCAGATATTTTCTACACTTGATACCACTGTCCTGTGTAATACTGTCTGTACAGCGAAAAACTGTCAACAAGCGCTGACCTAGATACAGCATCCTATCGGTAATACAGGTCAAGCTGACATCGACTGTATAGCTGTCCTACTGGTGTTGATGTGTTCAAACAAATGTTCTTTCAGCTGTAAACTGTGATTCTCAACACAAAACTGCGTAAGCTGGACCCAGGAATCTGGCTCGCCACTGTAATGTTTCTTTTCTTCTTTCCACTCTGTAAAGTGTCAGTCTGTATGCTCTGTAAGGAAGAGTGGTGTGTTGTTGAGATCAGGCATGCCCCCAGTCTACCCAGCTGTAAATGGGTAACTCACCCTAGTCCTGAGTTAGGGAAGGCAAAGGCTCCAGGGGAAGCAGGCTCTAAACTTGGTCACTCCAACCGACGCAGGATGGTGTATGTATGAAGTAGAAGTGTAGAGTGTGATTACCGCGAATGGTGTACTGTTCGTGTGCTGACCAATATAACCACTCATACACTTGTGTCTACAAGGCACCAATGCAGACTGCTGGAATCTTTGTTTACTCAATTTATTCAGACGTACACACTGGGACATACGAGTACATCATGATATGTTGACATATCAATTTGTAGGTATACATAGCAGATCTGAAGTCATGACACATTCATAAATAATGGGCAGTACATCAAAAGTTCAATTGTCATGATACATTATGGCCGCATCCCCCTATCTGACTAAACGCGTCAGTGAAGGCAGATCGGTAAATAACTAAAGTTACTTGACGTCCATAGTTTGTAGCATATATTATGAAACCACGAAAGCGGGGGTTTCTAGCAAGATTGAGATCTCCCTGTCACTGTCCGATAATAGGATAAATAATCTGTTCTCTTGGCAGTGATCAAAACATATGATGACCGAAATCTAACATGGCCGCCTCCCTGAGTTGTCGTTCACTCATTCATAGGAAGGAGAATATAAGCCAGAGTTAATTTATAATGGGTATATAAATGATTTCATAAATGTTCCCATACAGCTCTACGGTGATCAGGTTAATTCACGTAGCCATAACCGCTGTAGGAAAGTCTGTCATCTTTGTCGATACAAAACACGACCCTAGCGATACGAAGCACAATGTTCCATCTAGGTCGAATCGACATGAGATCATCAAAATAGGGTCTGGCAATACATGGAGTCCGAATTATACATTGTACCGTACCTTAGGAGAGTCTCTAACATAAACTATAGTAGAGATACCATCTCCTTTAGAAGAAAACCACTTCATGAATCATATTTCCTTAAGAATCTACCAGCCCTTTGAAAAGTGCGTACCCGCCATTATCACGGTACATCGGAACTCATCACGACTTGTCAAGACAACTCATACTTCCGCTAGACCGGAATAACAAGAATCTAGTCCCGCCTACCCATCCAAAATATACAATATAGGACTGATTCTACTTGTACTAATAATATGTAATACATATGAATTCAGGCCATAAACATAATAAGCAAATTAATCTATTTTCTGGCCCTAAAAATAAGTACAAATATAAGAGCAATATCCTTGCGCCGGATCAATATCCAGAACGATTACTCCTATAATCAAAAGTGTGAATCAAACATGGATTATCTCGCTTTCCCCATAGACAGCATTTTCATACACAAATGAATGAATGTCTATATTTTTCCCATATTAAATAGCCATATCGATTTTTGTAATATGTGCGACAAAATATGCACGCAACAGGGTGTGTTCTGAACTTCAGCATGACTTTCAAGGAAGTCCTTTTCGATACCAGCTCAGACCATGACTTCCAAGACAGTTTTTTTTTTTTTTTGCTCTCTGTGAACTCGATTTGAATTTCAATGACATCATTTTGCCAATGAACTCAGTTTGATAATGTCGCTTTTCTCTTTGACTGAGAAAACGTGAATGTGAATAATTTAGCATAATTTTGATATGTATGCCGATATTGATACTACACATGCACTGCAGTGAAATACGTCAGAATGTTCTATTAACTGCTCTGCGCGGACCTTGTTTACTGAGGCGGCGTCCGAGCTCGTATGGTGAAAATATGGTTGTGTTATCTTCAAAATAGCCCTGCCTTTCCCATGGCTTTTCTGCCATCCTGCAACTTTGAGTTAGGGAGTTCTGAGCTCCAGTCTCTTTCCCAGGCATTTTATCCTGGCCTGGAATGCATACAGAGGACCCCACTTCTGGTTCAAAGTTAGCAGTTGGGGATAGGTGGGGTAGCACACTGTGCATTCCCCGTCATCCAGGGGGCTCTCCAACTATGCAGAGCTTGCACAATGCTGTGCTCTGGTTCTGGGCTCTCCCAAGGAATCCTCACGTCCTGCACAGAGCCACTTCCAGATACCCACCACCTGCCAACCCTCCATTGTAGAAATCTCCTGCATGCGGCCATCCAGTCAAGAGCCAGTATTAAGTCTGGTGCCCAAGTGATCCCCCCCAAGCTCAGTGTGCAATGCTGGGTTCTCATCATGCTGCAACACAGGGGGGATTGTGATGCTCAGCCATCTCTCTCAACTCTGCACCGATAAGTGACATCGGGGACTTAACTGTGCCTCAGTACTGGGAGGCCCCGTTTCCGGGTACACCACACACAGCCAATTGAGGCAACGGTCACCGTGGGCGTGTCTTCAGTGGGGAAGTTGTGGAGTCTTCCTGTCCATGTTCTTGCACATCCTAACACTGCCCGCAAGACATCGGAGGTTTGGAGAGTGGCCTTCTCTGCTTTTTGAGCCGGGGTGGGCTCCCCGGGCAAGTCTCGATGGGGATCGGGACGTGTCCACGCGCCAGTGGGCCCAGCATCGGCCGCATCTGATGGAGGACTTGCTCTGCCAGGTTTGATGTGGATTTCCTACCGCCCCGGATAGAAGCCAGAAGTGTACTGTGCCAGCTCTGGGGGAGATAAAGGGGGTGTTTCTGCGTCTCCTTGTGATACATAGCCAAGGTAGGGCTCACAGTGCTCTTTCCCCGCCACCAAATTGCCTGCTGGTTACGCCGAGTTCTCCGAGGCTCTAGGCATGTGACCAAGAGTTGAAGGCAATAGGATCGTCAAGTCCTGAGTCTCTGTGCCTGTACGATGGGTTCCGATCTTCAGGGAGCAGTCCACACTCGTTCCCACTCCCAAGACTTGTTCAGTATCCATCTGGCTCCTTCCCACCCACAGAGGGCGTGTGCGGTGTAGTGCACCGGTTTTATTATTGAGGTTTGCTCCTCTAGATCCGTTGTGTTTAGCCTGAGGATTCGCACCCTCAGTTACCAGGACTACCTCGAGGAGGGTGTGGCTGGACGAATAGTAATAATAGGTTTTTATTATCTTCTTTGTTAATGGATCCTGCCAGCTTTATGAGTGTAATATTTATTTATTTATTTACTGTTTACAGGCCTTCGGTTTCCCCTCTTTATTCGTTTAAACGTTTAATCCCTGCTAAGAAGAATAGCAATAATAAGTTTTAATTGTTTTCTTTGTTGATGGATCCTGAAATGCCACTCTCTGCTACTGTCACAGTGAATTGATTATTTGGTATTGTTTTCTCCTATTGCAAAGTCGTCTGGGGTTTTTTACTGCAGCTGTCATGCAAGGTGATTGTTTTGTAGTGTTCAAGGAGTGTGAAGTATGTTTATTTCTTTGTTTCGCTTTGTATGATGAAAAAGAATACCTAAATGAAAACAGACTCGAAGAAGCGATAGCACAGCACACTATAATCAATACCCTTTAGCTCCCTAAGGAGCATAGGCCTTCAATAAATACATGCCAAGTCCTCCTCTCACGTGCCATCCGCTCAAGTTCTTACCATGTTTTCCTCATCATTTTCACTTCTGTATCTAGTTCTCTTCTCCATGTGTTTTTTGGTCTACCTCTGTCTCTCTTTCCCTTGGGATTTCAGAACAAAGACTGCCTTGTAATGCTATTTCGCTGAGTTTATAATCTGTTAAACGTATCTGTTTAGTTTGAAGACATTATTCTTAGATTCCTGATCAAAGGGGTATTACTCATGTTTTACTGGGGTTGAATTTAACAGTGGTTGTTATCCCACTTGTTTTTAATCTTCTTTGATCTTTAGCCGCCGACCGTCAAAGCAGTCAGTGGCCATTACGCCTGGTGGCGTCTTGTAGGGCAACAACAAATTGATTCCACTTTGCTCGGTCGGCGGCCATCCTTCGTACAGTACCCCAACTCTGGTTCATTCTTTGCATCTCCAAAAACCAATTCTGGTTTCGTGTTTTGCGGTCGCGGCATCCGTTTTCATGCCAGTGGCTTCCTTTCGACTTTCACCACTGTCAGTCATACGAGCCTGAGACTCCGGATGTCCGTCCCGCAGCAAAGTTTTTCCATTTATTGTTGTTTCCGTAACATGCGATTTTTTTTTTACATAGACATGGGTGTCGGCCCTGTGCTAAAACCCCCAACCTGGAGGACCAGAGTACCAGCTTTTGTCTGACCCCCTACCCACGCAGACCAGTCCAGCTTGGTTGAACCTACCAGGAGTAAATCTCCCACTGGCATAGCTCTGGGGATTGTCAGGGTACACAAGCTGCCATACCGCTACAAGGTATAGGTACCATTGATGGCAGTGTTTTTAACCTAGCGGTCTAATATTAGAACTGATGTCTGGTTGCCTGACCATATATGGCTTCAATGGTCAGCTTTTCTCGGAATGTTTGCAACTAGAACTGAGGTCTTATTACCTGGCCATATATGGCTTGAATGGTCAGTCTTTTCCTAGTATGTGTTCAACATCGCCTACCTGAGTTTAGCTCGGAGGGTCTAGCGTCGAACGACGCATGCGCAAAGTTTTTGTGGTGCGTTGAGAGAGACTTCCGATCTGGGAGTCGAGCTGTGTTTTTCAGAGTGTCGAGACGTATTTTGGCGTCTTCGATCTGGCTTTAAGCCTGGGGAAAGAAAGTCCTCTGTGTGTGAGACGAAGATGTCTATAGTTGGTTTCCCCATGATATATTTCTAAGCGTCTAGGAGACGAGTGTGTTTATTAGTGTTTTTCTGTAGGAATGACAAGGTAAATTAGCCTTTGATTCATTTTCCTCTATTATCAGAATCACGTATAACATTTATTTACCAGCTCAGTGACTTTTCCCTGGGCGGGAAAGAGTCCATCGAGGATACGAGAGTTAAGCTCACGAATTATGCTGACATTATTTGCTTAGGGCCTGTGCATGCCCAAAGAACATTATATTATCATACTGGACAGGGTCTGACCCCCCTGTTTACTAAGGAATTCCACAGAGGCCATTGTACCTAGAGGCCTGCCATATTTAGCGGCCTGCTGTATACTAGACAATGTATCTGACTTGCTGGTGTCAGAATAGAGTTGTTTAAACTCATATATAAAGACCCGCTGGCAATGCGGGGTATTTAAGCTGTGGCTGTAGGAAGGAAGTTAGATTGAAGTCAGCATCATATATGCACAGCTTACTGATGCAACCTGTTCTGTACTGTCGTCATGTCTACAATGTTCCTGAGTTTTGTCAAATGACTAAGTCCTGATGTCGGCGTCTCTTGTATCGTACTACATTAAAATATTGTAAAGTCAGCTGCTGTTAACCACATCCTCTGACTTCTACATGTGGTTGAGTGGGTGTACTGTGCCGTTGTCAAAGAGCCTATACACATTCGCGTTCATCACCTTATCTGATGTCTACACACCCACACATCACGTCAACCACACATTTCTACGATTACTACACCTCTGAGAGCCTATACGTTTGACAGAGAGAGTCTTCATTACACCCTGTCAGTGCCTCAACGCCTGGTGACCTATATTCGCATCATTGTACTGCCTGGGTTGACCTGACCCCTACTCACATCTACAGCACTGTTTTATTCATGGTGGCCATTCTACACACCTCAACATTATAGAGGCCAGAAAAATTACACCAACAGCTATCAACAAGTTTCCTTAATGTGTGTCCTATCCATCGCCAGCGTCTTATTCTCAGCTCTTTTTCCACTGGCACTTGTCTGGTTCTTGTCATCAGTTCCACATTTGTGACCTTGTCATACCATTTCAGTCCTTCTATTCTACGCAAGCACCCGTTTATAAAAGTCTGTAGCTTTTTGGTTGTCGTTTTTGTTGCTCTCCGTGTCTCAGAGCCATACAATAGGAATAACTTGACATTTGAGTTGAAGATTCTTATTTTCGTGTTGGACTTAATTTTTCTTGTTCTCCATATGTTTCCCAATGCAATGAAAGCTCCTCTTGCTTTTTGTATTCTTACTTTGATATCATTGTCTGTCCCTCCAACTTCATCTTTACTGCTGCAAAGATATGTGTACGATTCTACATCTTGTAGTGGTATTTCTTCAAGTTGAACTTTGTTATCATTTCTTGCATTTATTCTCATTATATTTGTCTTTTCCCTGTGTACTTTCAGACCCACTTCTTGTGACCTCTCATCGAGTATTTTTATTTTGTCTTGCATCTGATTATAGTTATGGAACAGAAAAGCCAAGTCATCTGCAAAATCTAGATCATCAAGCTGTTTAGTCAGATTCCACCGGATTCCATTTTGTTGTGCAGCACACTACGGCAGCGGATAAACATTTGATTAATTTCATTGTAATAACTATTACTTTCGAAAAGAAGGGAATGTTTAGTAGGACACGCATTTGTTGATAGCATTACAATGTTGATATGTTGATAGCATTACAATGTTGATATGTTGATAGCATTACAAGGCAGTTCTTGTTCTGGAATCTCCATGGTTAGAGGTAGAAGGAGACACACACACAAACGTGCATGGAGAAGGGAACTTGAGACAGACCTGGCAGGGACCAAGAAGACGTGGAATGACCTTGAACTGATGGCACGTGGTCGTGAAGGCGTGGGTTTCCATTTGTTGAAGGCCATTGCTCCTACGTGAGCTGGGTGGTAGTGAATGAATAATTATTGTTGTGCTCTGAGTACTGGATGAATAATTATTGTTGTGCTCTGAGTACTGGATGAATAATTATTGTTGTGCTCTGAGTACTGGACGAATAATTATTGTTGTGCTCTGAGTACTGGATGAATAATTATTGTTGTGCTCTGAGTATTGGATGAATAATTATTGTTGTGCTCTGAGTACTGGACGAATAATTATTGTTGTGCTCTGAGTACTGGATGAATAATTATTGTTGTGCTCTGAGTATTAGATGAATAATTATTGTTGTGCTCTGAGTACTGGACGAATAATTATTGTTGTGCTCTGAGTATTGGATGAATAATTATTGTTGTGCTCTGAGTACTGGACGAATAATTATTGTTGTGCTCTGAGTACTGGACGAATAATTATTGTTGTGCTCTGAGTACTGGATGAATAATTATTGTTGTGCTCTGAGTATTGGATGAATAATTATTGTTGTGCTCTCAGTATTGGATGAATAATTATTGTTGTGCTCTGAGTACTGCGCGAATAATTATTGTTGTGCTCTGAGTACTGGATGAATAATTATTGTTGTGCTCTGAATACTGGATAAATAATTATTGTTGTGCTCTGAGTATTGGATGAATAATTATTGTTGTGCTCTGAGTATTGGATGAATAATTATTGTTGTGCTTTGAGTATTGGATGAATAATTATTGTTGTGCTCTGAATACTGGATAAATAATTATTGTTGTGCTCTGAGTATTGGATGAATAATTATTGTTGTGCTCTGAGTATTGGTTGTCGGTCTATTTATATTAGCACAAGTTTGTTTCACAATGAGTTCTTTAGTTCATGCGTCACTGCTCTCATTTATCGTGATATGCTTAATCAATCAAACATGTACTCTTGTATTATGATATATGTGATCAACTGTTCTCATTTATCATAATATACGTGATCAATCATACTTGTTCTCATTTAGGTTATACGTGGTCAAACATATAAGTTCCCGTCGTGAAACACGTGATCAAACTTACTTGTTCTCGTGTATTATGATTTACGTGATCACACATATCTGTTTGCTGAAGTAATGATATTCGTGAACAGATATTTGGTGTTTACATTTATTGTGACACACTTCGATGAATAAGGAAGTTATAGAAGTGATTGTGTCTATAATTAGTCTGGGTCGCTTCTCGGTACTGTATTTCATAGCTGCGTGGAGTGATCGTGATAATGGTCACTATCCACGAAGCACTATATTTCGTGGTGCTGAGTTGGCCGTGTGTATAATCAAGATTCACTCCACTACTGAGGCGATGGTGCCTTTCGGATGTTCCTGGGTTCAATGCCACAGTAAAATAATTTCTTGCTTACTTTTCTGTTGTCTAGTATTCAACTTCTTTGTCTAACTACTGCCCGTAACATATCAGTTTATGATTGTTAATATGCTATCATCAAACAAAAAAGGTAACAGTAGTTCTATAGCAGATACTGCCGTAGGGGAGTGAAGTGTAAGGGACTTCACCATACTAGGTCCAGCATCGAGAGGTGGGTTGACCAGTTCCCTTTCTCGCTGCCTTTTCCTTCCCTAACTCAAGTGCATTGTCAAGCACCCATTTATAACTGGGGTAGACTGAAGCGTGTCGATACCGTGAATCGAACCCGTCACTTTTGCCGCGAGAGACCAGCTCATCATTAAACAAACGTGTGTAAAATAAAAAAGAGATGTCTGGAAGAGAGAGAGAAAAAGGTGAAGAGATAAATAATATTTTGTTAATTTTCTTCTTCAAATAAAAAAGAAAGAGAAGAGTGACAGAAAAGAAAAAAAAATACGTTAGTCAGAGACAGTGAGAGTCTACTTCTTCTTGGATCCTTAGCCCCTGGCTGACAAACCAGTCAGTGGGCATCACGCCTAGTGGCGTCTTGTAGGGCAGCAATAAACTGTCCCTATTTTACTTGGTCGGTGGCCATCCTTCGTGCCGTTCACCAACTCTAGTTCATGCTTTGTATCTCAGCCTCCACTGTTCTCCGCCAGGTTGTTTTTGGTCTGCCTCTCTTTCGCCGTCCTTCTGGGGGTCCATAGAAAAGCTGTTCTGGTGATGGTGTCAGGGTCACTTCTGAGGACATGGCAAACCCAGTTCCAGCATCTGCCTGCAATGATGGTGTGTATGTCTTTTTGACTGCACCATGTAAGCAGTTCCTGGTTGGAGATGGTATTTGGCCAAAAAATTCGAAGAATTGTCCTTAGGCAGGTTGTGTGGAATGATGATAATTTAAACATTTCTTTTTCTGTTACTCTCCAGCACTCGGCGCCATACAAAAGCACAGAAAGTATGCAGCTTTCATATAATCTTAATTTGGTGTTTGTGCTGTACTGAGAAGATTTCCATGTTGATTAGATCTGCAAAGGCTGTTCTGGCTTTGTTCGTTCTGTTACTGATGTCTCTGCTTGTTCAGTGAGAGTAATAAATGCAATAATGGATTTTTGCGCTCTGCTTCCCAGTTTTCTATGGTTGATTTTATGTGACCGAATAAATAAATGTATTATTTTCATACATTCTTAATAATCCTGTAAGTTGTTGGATAGTTTTTTAAATTTATTTATGGATGATGGGTAGAGAACGTCTAAAGACACTGTGGGTAGACTATGTACAATGACACTGTGAGTAGACGTCTAATAACACTGAGGGTAGACGTCTAATAACACTGTGGGTCGACGTCTAATTACACTGTGGGTAGACGTCTAATAACACTGTGGGTAGACTATGTACAATGACACTGTGAGTAGACGTCTAATAACACTGTGGGTAGACGTCTAATAACACTGTGGGTAGACGTCTAATAACACTGTGGGTAGACGTCTAATAACACTGTGGGTAGACTATGTACAATGACACTGTGAGTAGACGTCTAATAACACTGTGGGTAGACGTCTAATAACACTGTGGGTAGACGTCTAATAACACTGTGGGTAGACTATGTACAATGACACTGTGAGTAGACGTCTAATAACACTGTGGGTAGACGTCTAATAACACTGTGGGTAGACGTCTAATAACACTGTGGGTAGACGTCTAATAACACTGTGGGTAGACGTCTAATAACACTGTGGGTAGACTATGTACAATGACACTGTGAGTAGACGTCTAATAACACTGTGGGTAGACGTCTAATAACACTGTGGGTAGACGTCTAATAACACTGTGGGTAGACGTCTAATAACACTGTGGGTAGACAGACAATGGATACAGTAAATCATCATATTCATTACCCTTCAGCTCACTTCTCCATGTATTGTTCGGTCGGCCCCTACCTCTCTTACCATGGGGATTCCAGAACAATTACTACATTGAAATGCTATGAACATGTATTCTCAGTATCTCCTATCCATCGCCAATTTCTACCTTCTCATCTTTTGTTCTCTGGCTCCTGTCGTACTCTTGTTAGCATTTCCACTTTGGTATCTTGTTGTAGCATTTGAATCCTTCGATTTCTACGTAAGCACCGCATTGTGAAAGTATGTAATTTTCTGCTTGTTGTGTTTGTTGTTCTGCGTGTTTCAGTGTTATACAGTAGCCTAGGATATTAGATAAATGTGATAAAAAAAATACAAATACAATAGAAAGGTAACCTGGATTCAGTAGATGCCTTGCGTTCGTGAAAAAAAATGTCTGTCTCTTGCAATTAAAATAACAAAGGTATTTTTTTTAAACCCCAGGCAATAAAAGGGCTGAAACATTAAAATCAGCGTGGCGGTGACACACAGTAAGAAAACTCCCGGTCTTATCTCAATAAATGTCACTGCTAGAGGGCAATTTTGAATAGGTTTGAAGAAGTTGACGGAAAGTGCGGAATTTTTAAATTTTAGCGGAAAATAATACAGTACCTCCTTTCTGCTTGTCTACACTGGCAAACACATAGCTACCAGCGTTGCCACTCCTATGTGGATTCATCTAGATCTAGGTTGTTGTTTTTTTTATCCCGTCTAGGTGTCATTTTCCTTCATTAGTTGAAGAACGCCGCCTAGATTTCGTCACAGAACTTGCTCCAACATTCACAGATCTAGCTCCAACATTCACAGAACTAGCTCCAACATTCACATAACTTGCTACAACGTCCACAAAACTTGCTCCAACATTCACATAACTTTCTCCAACATTCATAGAACTTTCGCCAACATTCTCAGAACGTTCTCCAACATTCACAGAACTTGCTGCAACATTCACAGAACGTGTTCAAACACTCACAGAACGTGCTCCAACATTCACAGAACTTGCTCAAACATTCACATAACTTGTTCAAACTTTCACAGAACGTGCTCAATGTGTCCACTATTTTTCCTAATTCACAAATCCAGACGATACACAGACAGCAAGCCCACTGTGAATGATTTCAAGCAGGGTTAGATTATCCTGTAAGCTCACTAATAACGTACTAATCACGTGTCTTAAGACACCAGCCCACGAGGGGACA
>JAMPIV010005629.1:0-70000 GCA_024509875.1 Oreohelix idahoensis | reverse complement strand
TACAAAACATAGACTGAAGTGATGATATCTGAAAAATTGTAAGAACTACAATACATAGACTGAAGTGATGATATCTGAAAAATTGTAAGAACTACAAAACATAGACTGAAGTGATGATATCTGAAAAATTGTAAGAACTACAATACATAGACTGAAGTGATGATATCTGAAAAATTGTAAGAACTACGATACATAGACTAAAAATTAAATGGTTTCGTCGTCTGATGAGAGTAGACCCCGATCAATTACCACCACATGACCACAACAACAGAAGATATGCTATAGAGTACAATGAAGATCAAGAGGCAGATGGATAAATAGCATTATATAAATCCTACATCGCCGACCAAAAGCTACCTGGCGGAGAACTGCGCAGGCAGAGATGCAAAGCATGAACCAAAGCTGAGGCACAACATGATGGATGGCTGCCGACCGAGCAAGATGGATGGAGTTTGTTGCTGCCTTACAAGGCGCGCCACCCGACGTGATGGTGACTTATCACTGTCTACGGACCAAAGAAGAGGACATCCTGTATCAACAAGGAGCGTCCGATTCCGCTAATCGGTTATAGAGTTTTCCTCTCTGCGGCGAAGTTATCTGATTCCGGGATGAAACCTGGAGGCGCCACGCTCCAGTTTACCCAGATGTTATTGGGTACCTGACTCTGCTCTTGAGTTAGGGATGGCGAAGGCAGCGATGAAAGGAACTGGTCACCCCACCTAGGTTTAGCCAGTTAGGTTTAGCCAGTTAGGCTTAGCCAGTTAGGTTTAGCCAGTTAGGTTTAGCATAGTAAATTATGTTATTGTTATTGTTATACAGAATCGACATCATTGCACTCCCGGCAAACCCATAGGTGCTCAGTCTACATCAGTATATGTCGAAGACTGTGAATGCTAACTGTTTCTGTAGCTCGCTGGCTGTAAACACGACGGATGCATCCTCTCATACGTCCATCTCTACTAGCCTTACGTTTGATGCCAAACTCCAACAGTCTTAACCTTGATGATTCATCTATTGCAGTGTCATTCTCTAACAGGCGATCATTAATTGTTCTCAGTATATCTTCCTTATCCATATCCAGTGTCACCACTGTGGGTGCTCTTGATGCTAGTCTGTCAGCTCTTTCATTACCACATACCCCAGCATGACCAGGACAGTATATCCACATCAGCTCTTGTAGACTGGAAGCTTCTATGAATGTTTTCCATTCATGCCACAACCAACCACTTTGAACCTTCCGAAGCATGGACTGAGAGTCTGACACAATGATGGCCTTTGTTAATGAAGTTTCAGTTATCCATCTTAAGGCTGCAGTAACAGCCTCGACCTCCATTCTCATGCTGGAAGTTGAGACAACAACTAACAACTAAACCTAACAACTAAACTAAACACACATGGAATGAATAAGTTCTATATGTACAGCATGGTGACACTTGAAAATGTTTTCAGAATTTTAAATATCAGTTGATACAATATTGGATTTGAAGCTTTTATATAATGCTTAAAAACAAGTATTAACATATAGCGGTTCCCCGCTTAGCGATGTTAATTCGTTCTTGAAAACTTGTGCGGTAAATGAAAATTGATTTCTCATGAGAATTAATAGAACTCAAGTTAATTCGCTCCCAAGGCATAGACAGTTGTGCCAAATTAAGTAAAATGGGATTTTAAAAACTAGTTAACAGCGTTTATTTACATTCTAGCAACAACCCGCCAAAATTGGCAGGTTTTTAATTATAGTGTGTTGTTTCTGTTACACGTATTACATTGCTGCTTCTTCTATAGTTTCGCTTACTCGCTGTGAATGACGCGATCGTCTCTTCCTTTTAGCCATCTTATCATTTTGATCCGTAATAATAAGTCTGCAATACTTTAAATTAAAATTTTGTCTTGAAGAAACAATTTTAAAAAACTTACATTTTAAGGTTATTTTTAAGAAAAATGCTGAGTTAAATCCGTTTCCCGAATGAAACTGGACAGAAGAGTATCTTGATTGTCTGTTGATTTAATGCACACCGTCACACTTTGCTATTTTCGCGAGAATACATATAAGGGGAAACAATACAATTATTGTCTAACTTTCAACCACAGTTGCACCCCCTTAGCTGTGCTCGAAAGTTAATGCACTCTCTCGAAAATAGAAAAAGTGCGCAAATGACGGTGTGCAAAGTGTGACAGACCGACCGACCGAAGTACCTTAAGCCGGGAATTATGGTATTTGATGATGACATTATAAGACATTGTGACCGCTTGGCATACACTACAATTAATACGTGTTAAAAACTACATATAATGAGAATAACAACGTTAAAAGCAGTTAAGACATTTGTGCACAAAATACAGTGTCATGACAAGTTCACGGCTTCGGGAAAGCTGTCCCAGAACAACAAAATAGTAAGTGCCTGTTTATTGAATGGACAAATTTGAGAGAAGTTGCAAGTCATGGGTTTTTTTTTTTTTTTTTTTATTAATGTGTTTGCTACTTCATTTTGTAGCACGCCCCTTTCAACCATCTACCATGTACATGGATTTGTTGGTTATATCAGGACGTGTTTCTTTTATTGTAATATGTTTTTGTTTGTATTTGTTTTATATTATATTATCTCTAGTCGGTATTTTTCCTTTTGTAGTTATAGTTCAACATGGTTTTTAAAAAAAATTCCAATATATGCTATTTTCTAAGTTAGTATGTTTTTGATTTTTACTGGATGGTTTATTTGGTTAATCTGTATGTTTCTGGGGCGAGTCTTTCACCAGTTTGGACTACTGGTTCAATTCCTTATTTGATTTTTATATGTTAGCTTTAGTTTTTGTAATATAGTGTTTTATTAACTTTTGCATTTCTGAAGGGCTCTTTGTGCCTATGAGATTTTCTACACTCATTTCTACCTTGTGGTTACTACAGTATGTCTTAATGTTTTGCCTCTGTTGGTCATATTTTTTGCAGTCCACTAGAAAGTGCCTAATTGTGTTTGGTTCTTGACACTCTTCACATGTGGGTTCCTCTATCATGAAATATCCAGTTCCCAGCTTGAGTCTCAGCAATTTTTTATTAATTGGTATTTTTAGTTCATCTTTTATTTGACATTTTTTGCTTGGTTTTTTAAGGATTTTATATGAGTGTCTTGCTTTTTTACTTAGGTCCCATGCTGTTATCCATTCTTTAGTTATTTTTTGAGCAATTAAGCTCTTAATTTCAAACTTCCCTAAGCCTACTTCAATTTGGTTATGGCTAGTTCTCCCCCCTTTGGCTTCTTTGTCTGCTAGCTCATTTCCTGCTATCCCCACATGTGATGGTATCCATGTTAGTGTTGCACTGCATCCTATATTTTGTAGATATGTATTAACCTGTAGTATTTCCTCTATAATGTCTGGCCTGCTGCCTTCTGTTCTGTTTCTGATTGCTAGTACTGATGATAGGGAATCTGTGAGAATGGTTACTTTTTTTGGTGGATTTTCTGCAGCTATTTCTAAAGCTTTTAGGATTGCCACTAATTCTGCTGTAAAGATAGATGTATTACTTGTTACTTTGTATCTTTTATAAATTTTTAGTTTTGGTATTGCTATTCCTGCTCCTAATTGTCCTTCTTCATCTTTGGACCCATCTGTATATATAGTTAGGCTATTATTTGTATACCGTTCTATGTACTCTAGTGTTTTACTTTTTGCTGAGATTATGTCGTTAAATTTATTTATGATCTTTGATAAGTGGGAGTCAGTTTCTGGCACTTTTAATTCCCATGGTGGGATCTTTGCTTTATACAGAGCACTACTGTTTATCGCATTAAACAGGTCTGGGTATTGATCCACTTCATCCATTGTTTTCCACCCTGACGGGTATCTATTATGGTTTAATGGAATGTGGCCTATGTACTGGTTACCCCTATCAAAGGTTTTATGTGCCGGGTGAGTTGGATCTTTTGCCACTCTTGCCCAGTAGCTGAATCTCAGTTCCTTTCTCCTTAGCTCCAGGGGTATAATGCCTAGCGCTACTTCTAGTGCTTCTGCTGATGTTCCCTTTGAGGCACCTGCTATTATTGATAGTGCCTGGTTTTGGACTGTGTCTAGTTTCTTCTTATTGCTTGGGGCGGCTGATGCATAGACAACACTGGCATAGTCAAGTTTGCCTCTAATAAATGATTTATAGAATGTTAACATTGTCTTATTGCAGGCGCCCCAACCACTTCCTTTCATATATCTTAGCATATTAATAAGTCCTCTACTGCTTTGCACTAAAAGGTCTATGTGTTTGTTCCAGTTTAGTTGCTGGTCTAGTACCATGCCAAGAAATCTAGTTGATTTTGCTGTGCATACTTTTTGCTTATTAATGCTTATGTCAATTATATTGTTTTTAATTACACGCCCTCTACTGAAAATCATTCCTATGGTTTTTTTAACGTTTAGATTAAATCCCCACTTGTTCATCCAGTCAGATACTTTATCTATTTGTTTTTGTACTGTTTTATAGAGGAATGGGAGATTTCTTCCCGTTCTCCATATCGCAGCATCATCTGCAAACTGAGATAGGTTGTTTTTTAAGTCCTTAAACTCGTCGCCTAGGTCGTTGACCATAATCGTAAAAATT
This sequence comes from Oreohelix idahoensis, assembly GCA_024509875.1. Lineage (NCBI taxonomy): Eukaryota > Metazoa > Mollusca > Gastropoda > Stylommatophora > Oreohelicidae > Oreohelix > Oreohelix idahoensis. The sequence continues at coordinate 65,415 of JAMPIV010005629.1, read as the reverse complement.
GATGGTGATATTACTGATCCCTGGGGAATTCCATTCTGTTGCTCATATACCTCAGATCTATCATTGTTTATTTGTACCATGAAGTATCTATCCTGCAGGAAGTTTTCTAGGTAATTGTAGGTTCTGCCTACTATACCTAGTTTCCTGATTTTATGTAGTGCACCCTCCCTCCAACACTCATCATATGCTCTTGCTACATCAAGGAATATAGCTACTGTCTTTTCATTCCTTTTGAAGCCTGTTTTAACATCATGTTCCAGCCTCAGCAGTTGCTCTATTGTACTATGTTGGCTTCTAAAGCCTGCCTGGGTTGGACTGTACAAATTATGCTTTTCGAGATGAAATTTTAGTCTGCTGTTGACTATTGTTTCTAGAATTTTTCCTAGATGTGATGTTAACGATATTGGCCTGTATGAGCTGACATCATGTGCTTCCTTATCTGGCTTTAGTATGGGGATGACTACTGCTGTCTTCCATGAACATGGTATTTTTCCCGTGTGCCAGATTTTGTTGTAGAGGGATGCAATCACTCTTAGAGTTGTATTTGGTACCTTTTTGAGGATTTCATAGCTCAGAATGTCTTCCCCAGAGGTAGTATTGGTTTTTCCTGCTAAAGCTCTTTCTATTTCATCTACTGTAATATCTGCATTTAAATAATTAGCATCCTGTGTGGTGTCCATATTTTCAATATAACCTCTGCTGCAGTTTTCAAGGCCTCTGCCTCTGCTCTGAAGTTGCTGGAGAATCGTCCTGTCGCCACTAACAGCCTTTTTTCTGCACCAGTGCTTAAGGTCAGAAAGACACCCCCACCTCCATTTTCTGTTGCATTTGTTGCTGATCCATCTGTGTATGCATGGGTCCAGGTGTTGCGAAGATAATGTTTCTCTATGTATTTTGTCGCTATGGATTTTCTATCTGTTGGAGTTTGGCTCTTTTTACTTTCAATTCCAGGAATGTTTTCTATCATTTTAGGGAAACGATTTTGTTTCCAAACTGGAAGCTTGTGTGCAGTGTAGATGGGTTTAACAGTGGATATTTCATCTATGGATACTGCTCTCATTTGTAGTTTGGTTGATTCTACAAAATTACTTCGTTTGAGTCTTTGCCTTCTAAGAGCATTTATTCTATGGCACATTGGGTGGTCTGTTAGTCTTTTGAATTTTTCGGCCTGTTGTTGAGCCCTGCAGTCTCTTCTATCTGTCATTGGCTGGAGGCATGTAATCTTTTCGAGTTCTGTTATAGGTGTTGACTTCATGCCTCCCGTTATAATTCTCATTGCTTGATTTTGGAGTCTGCTAATTTTATCGAAGTTTGTCTTAGCTGCTGTTGCCCATGCTGCCATGCCATATTCAAGAACTGGCCTCACTCGCCCTGTGTACAACGTCTTAAGCACTTTCTCATCTGCACCCCAAGTTGTTCCAGCAAGTTTTTTTCATAATTGCCATTCTTTGTTTTGCTCGCATTCGATTTCTGTCAACCTGTTTTTTCCAAGTCAGACGTTTGTTCTTATTTCATCTGCGTCTTCACTCAGCCGAGCTCTATCGCCACTTTCGTTCGTGAGCTTGTCAACGACATTCTTCATAAGCAGTGTCTTGCGGAATGTTCTAAAACCTAAAACCAAAAATAATGGAAATATTGAAAATCGGTCGGGAAAAAAAATAACGGAACTCGAGAACTAAAACTATAACGAAAAACACAAATAAAGCTATCGCTAATGTGTATAGCCCTTAGTTTTACAAATCTAGAAATGAACTCGAACCACGGTGCTTCATTGCACGGTAGCACAGCTGACTGCGACACCGTTTTTCATTTTCTTTTTATTGAGATTAGGGAAACATCAATGAATACATTTCGCATAGAACTCCAAATTGATTGCTTCATAGGCAAGGATATTAATCGTTACACCACCAACGCTCATTGATATGTGCTTTTAAACAAAAAGTGATTAGAAACGGCCTGCCGGATTCAGTGTCAAAATGACATTTTTGGTCTGCACTTGCAAATATGACTGCGCCAACTGTTGGAAAACTTGCCTATAAGGAATTGTTCGTTTCCAGATTTGAAAAGCATAGCGTCCAACACACTAACCATAGATACGCTTCCGTTCTAGCTATAGCTCTCGATGCATGTCAGCCAATCAGCGTGCATCCGTGCCTTTATTCTTGTCTAACAATCCTTCATTGGTGTGCTTCCCTTTCATCCGCCTCTAAACTTCATAATTTTGAAAATCAGTTGGAACATTTTGGGGAAAAATTGTACCACAAATTGTTACTGCTAAATAAAACCTATTTGAAAGGATTGAGGTCAAAAGCTTATTTCGACATTGAGTTATTCAAATTCAGATAGCGTAACGAGCAAAGGGACATAAATCGATGCGGTTTAATTCCCCGACCAATTTTCCCCACTTTTACAACTAAATGAAATATGTTTGCTCTTTGAGTTATTCAAGTTCAAGGAGGATTCTCGATAGAAGGGCGTAAGAAAATTATTATATAGATTGTGTTCTTGTCGTCAGATTTCTATGTTGTTGCTGCAGGTGGTGTTTTCGTGCTTCGGATAGTGTTATTACTGAACATAATATCTAGTTTCGTATCTCCGCGCGTGCCTCAGTTCACATGTTGGTTTGTGGTATTTTCTTGTTGTATTTCTACCTTATCATAAGCCTAGTGTCTCTTAAACTCCGCGCAGACTCATATATCTTCACTTTAATACTTATAGTTCCTCTTTGTCTCCTCTAACTCGAATATCTTCCCCTCAATACTTATAGTTCCCCTTTGTCTCCACTAATTTGAATATCTTCCCGTTCTTGTGTATAGTTCCCCTTAGTCTCCACAAACTCCAATATCTTCCCGTTCATGCGTATAGTGCCCCTTAAGCTCTCCACTTACTCATACGTCTTCTCTTCAGGTTTACAGTGTCCCATCAGCTCTCCACTGACTCGAACTCGTATATCTTCCATTTCTTGTGTATAGTGTCTCTTCAGCTCCTCATTGACTCGTATAGCTTCCCTTTCTTGCTGTCACGAAAGATGTTCGTTTTTTTTTTCTAGTTTTCACTCCTCTCCGGCATTATTACTCGGCCATTCCGTTTACTTGCGAATTCTTCCAATATTCATTGCTTTCTTGGACCAAGGTTATTTTATCACATCTTTTCACACCTCTCATCATCGCCTCTCCTGGTTATTTTCTCAATTGTTATCGGCGACGCTTAGCGAAGGAGCGAACTTGCCACATTGATTTTCGCTTACCGCCAGCTCCAGACTGAGTAAGAGTCTGCACTGAGCGACATCCCTATTGTTAACGCTGACATTTTGTCTGGGAAAACACACGAAACCATGTTGTCGCGGGATAAGGTGCTAGTTAGTAAACATGACGTGTCCAAATGCACGGTCGATCTCACTGGGATGTAGGAGGATAACAATCTTGGTAAATATTAAGACACGGACACAGATGTAATACTTCCGGCAGATGGAATTTGTTGTGATAATCAACTACGCTTCCCACTTCCAGTGGGCAGCTCCAACTTGGTCTTTCACTTGAAGCTGTAGATATCGTCTCCAGTGACTACATCTTACGCATATTGTGATTTCTGATTTCACTTAAACCTTCATGTTTCACCCCTTGACTTTCTGAGGCTCTATTGTTCACATAGTGCACAAGGTTATTGTTCCCGTTGGTGTGTATGCTTTGTATCTACATTGTTCAGCAAATCGCAGCATTGCATTCAGAAAGAGCGCCGTATCGGAGAATTACGTGTCTTGCTAGTTCGTCGTTCAGGAGCCCAAACCACATAAACACAGGGTTGAGCACAATTGAAATCAAAAGCAGAATTAAAAACATTATAACGAAGGAATTGACAGAATATTGGTGGACAAGCCAGAAAAGTAGATATGTTTATAAACTGCTGAAAGATCCAACATGAGCATGTCAGATATCTAGATAGCTAAAAATGCCATGCAATAGAAAACTGATTAGACTACAGCTAAGAACAGGCAATTTCATGGTAGAGGAAATCACCAAAGCACATTATCTGCTAACATGCAAGAAATATTATTATATTTGGTTTGGTTTGGTATGGTTTGGTTTTAAGGACCATCTTCATTGCGCATGGACAACTCCATCAGTGCTCCGATCGCCTCCCTTAGTTCACACAAGGAGGATCTCAGCACAGTGCACGAACTTCGTAGTACCGGCGAGGATGCCAATGTGTGTATATAGGAATCACACATTCAATAAGTATTTCTGTCGTAGATTTTTGATAGGAGAATTAAGACTTGGTTTGGTCCCTTCTGAATAGGTTGGAATGAGTGATAGTCACAGTGTGAGATAGAAATACCAAAATAGATTTCCACGATGTGAGGTGGTAGAATAGTGATAGAGGCTGTCTCTGAGAGCGGGAACTCTTCTCTCTCTCTCTCTCACCTACTGTAACAGATGAATATATAAATATTCTAGAACGAGCTGACCAACGCGCTTATTAATTCCAAGAGAAATTTTAATTATCATCTAAAATTTCTTCACAACACATAGAAATTACATCAAAGCATATACAAATAGTCATAAAGTCAATAAAAATGCTACAAAATTGATAGACCCACAGTAAGATCCTTCCCCTCGATGTTCAGCCCACAGTCCCGTTAAAAAAACGGAACAAAAGTGATAGCCCCCTCAAGAGTCACAGATACATAGGGTTGAGTCTAAGAGTTATTTTTTTTCTTCTCGTAAATGTATGAACAGAGTTGGATAATCTGATTTAACCTAAGAAAGAAAAAAAAACTTGCATGTGCAACAATTCTGCAGAAAAAAAAATTAAGACAGCAAATGGGTGCCAAAATACCAAGGTAAAATCATACTCAGATCTGCGTTCGCTCTATACATTCAGACGAGCACACGTGCACATACTCACAGCTTGGATAGCCACTCCTGGAACAAAACCACTATTTTAGGACTAGTTCATACAGAATCTTCAATGGTAATCTTGCGCCAAGAAAACCCCAGGTCCAAAAAGATGGGTTGAATTCACCACTTCCGGGACCGTTCTCTTGGGAATACTATTGTTTTAGATGTCTGTTTAAGTCACATAAAATTTGTCCAGGCACGAGCGTTAACAACGAGCACAGTGTCGCTAGCTTAGGTTTCTAGAATTGAGGAATGTCAGATCGGTGTCTACTTTCAGGAAAAGGACTATATTTGGTCACCACACCGCTTGTCGAAACTCCGTCAAATGTTCCTGACGTTAATATGTTAATTGCCACACCGGCTAAATTTTGTACATAGAGTTTGTGCAGAAATCTGATCCGTCTCAAAGGCCCAGTACTTATAAAAACAGTTTAGTCTCTATAAAAAAAACCCGTTAGTGAGAGTTTTACTCTGTCTATTTATGAAGACACAAGCACTGTCAGACAGGTGTTAACTTGCAAACCCACGTGGTTCAAAGATTTAAAAAAAACTGTTTATGTTTCTCACAGGTATGTCTCTTGTACTAAAACGCTGGTAAAGTTTGGGTACCACAGTTTCACTATATAAAATGGAAAAAGCACATATAAAATAATTATACATACTATGTACTCGGATACACTGATAATTTAAACTGCAAGCGTAGCTTGTCTTATAGTTTAATACTTCCTGTGAAGTAAGTTATATTTTAAAAAAACATCAATCCTTATGAATTAGGAACACGTGCGTATTCCGTCAACATTCATGAGGCTTCTAGCATTTTTAAGTTAGTTAGCAAGTTTATTCTCGTCTGATTATTTAGCAGTAAAATTAACTTCATTATAGCTACATTGTTGTTTTAAGCTAGAAATTATAATTTATTCTGTTTTCCACTGAAACACGTCACTAGAAAATAATACAGACTATATAAATTTGGCACTCTGCACAAAATCTAACTAGTGAAATATGAAATAAGCGACTTAACACTTTAAACACTTCACAAAATACTAGAATATAATATATATATTTTTACCTCACACAGAACTACAGGTAGTCGCACAACTTAAGAATTATATGCTTATATTTATGGAAGTCTAGAAGTTCGACAAATTGTCGAAACAAACTGGCAACTTCGCTATACAGCTTTTTTTCTCTTAGCACGAAACGTCCTGTCTACTGCGAATTTAGAGGACTGAATGGAAATAAAGTTTAACATTCTGGTTATACCTATTACCAGACATAGAGGTAATCGTTTAATTTCACTAAACGAAATAATCCCCCTTTCCGTCTATCTCACTTACGTAACTGTCATAAACTGCCACTTTCTGACCGAGAGGGCGCGTGTCAGTTGCGAATCTCAGACAACTTGTCTGCAATGCAGGGTCAGTTTTTGCACCTACGTTTAACAAACTGACCGAGAAACGTGCGTGTCAATTGCAAAGGTAGACAACTTGTCTGAAATACAGGGGCAGTTTTCACACTTCAAGCTGACCATGGCCCACCATGAGTGTTATGGCTTTACTCACATGATTTTAGTCGCACTGGCAACCAAGGAGGGGTAGGTACTTCATTTTCACAAAAATATTCCAATATTTCTAAAAACGTGTAGGGCCCCCGTTTGCCGCTAAACATGCATTGCAGCGACGTCTCATACTGCAAATAAGCCTTCTGATGTTGTCTTGAGGAATTCTCTGCCACTCCTGCTGAAGGGCCTGGGCTAACTGCTGAAGAGTCTGTGGAGCGGCTGGACGTTGTTGGACGCGTCTATTCAGGAGGTCCCACAAATGCTCAATAGGAGACAGGTCTGGGGACATCGGCGGCCACGGTAACGTTCGGATATGCTGCATCTGAAAGTGATCTTGGACGACGGGAGCACGGTGAAGACGTGCATTGTCATCCTGGAAGATGAAATCTGGTCCGTGCCGTTGAGCAAATGGCACAACGATAGGCTCGATGATGTTGTCACGGTAGTAGAGCCCTGTGATATTGACCTTGCATATGTGAAGGTCGGTCCTGTCATTCATACAGATGCCTGCCCACACCATTACACTGCCACCTCCATAACGGTTGTGTGCAACAGTTGCAGGAGGCTGGTAACGCTCACCTCGCCGTCGCCAGACACGTATTCGACGATCATGAAAATCCAAAACGAAACGGGACTCATCAGAAAACATCACTGATGCCCACTGTTGATTGGTCCATCGATGATGACGTTGACATCAATCCATTCTTGCTCGCCTGTGTTGTGGTGACATGGGCAAAGCTACAAACGGTCTGCGTGAGGCCAGTTGCACTTGGTGCAAGCGGTTTCGTACTGTCTGAGTTGAGACCCGGATCGCAGTGGTCTGTTGAAGGTGTTGCTGAAGTTGAGTAGCATTTAGAGTCCTAGTTCTGAGGGCCTGAGTAACAAGAAGTTGATCTTGGCGGCGTGTAGTGACTCTTGGGCGGCCAGTCCGAGGCAGATCAGCCACTGTGCGGAAATTTTGATACCTGTTCCACAGTCTGCTGACAACTGACTATAAAACATTGAGGTTCCGAGCAACATCCACTTGCCGACTTCCGGTTTGCAACATGCCTATGCCTATCCATCTCTGCTGTTCTGTCAAACGTTCCATTACAAAGAAAAGAAATTTTATCTGTTGCAGAGTCTTTTTATACCTGTCCATGTTGAGTAGTGTTCATCAAACCCGAGATACACGCATTTTTGTGAAAAAGAATAATGTGTGAACTTTACGGATGGGCCCCATCTCTGTTCTTGGGATTGGCTTACTCATCACGAGTCACCAGGTCAACATGATATTGCACGTGAAAGTGGAGAAGAGCGTGCTCGATATGTCCATACAACCATTAAAATACGAAATCCACTCTTTTGTAAAATAATGCATACCATCTTAAAATATTCCCTACTTTTTGTGACTAGTATAAATGAGAAACGAAACTAGCGAAAGTGAGAATGGCAAAATAGTAATGTATTTTAGTCGCAAACGAACGAATGCGAAAAAACACAGGAAAAAGGATAAGAGCGACAATAATTAGAGAACACGGGTGGAAGAAAAGAAGAGAATGTAGAAAATTTATAGATCATAAATGTCTACGCGACAATTTCTTATGGTTGGTAGATTTCGTAATCTTTTAATTTTTGCCAGGGCAGCGGCCGTATGATCTACACTTTTCGATTTCCAACTGCCGGGGAATTTTTAGCGTGCACAATTTGAACAAGGGGCCTCCTATTTTTTTCGCCCTTATTCGAGAAGGCTAGGCATCCGATCTCCCTACCCAGAAGATCGGGGGGGGGGGGGGGGGAAGGGTATGACATTAGAAACGACTGGTTCTGAAGAAAACATCCATCAATTATATTACCTGTACTGGGAGCGAACCCGGTACCTTTAGAATTAGAGGCTGACGCCATACCTCTAAACCACTCCGACCACCACAAGCAAGAAATATGAACAGCACAGAAAAAAACACTCATAGAATACTTGAAAACACAACACTCGACATCAACGTCGCTGGAAACTGTATTTAAAAATTGACCTACCCTGGGAGTTACATACACAACGTAATGCAATTTTATATTAATAAAAACACAAATTAACATACAACTACCAGAACTACTGAGAACGATAAAGGAAAGAAAAACAAACACTTAAAATATATTTCCCCAATAATATCAGTAACATTGGAAGGAAAGTCGCATACGCGACTTAACAAGCTTGACGTCAATAATGTAAAAGGTAAAGGTCAATAATCGATCGTGTTCTAAAGCGTTCCCGTTACACGCCCATTTAGAGGCAACCTTTAGCAGGGCAGTTAATATAATTACTGTAACAATTGGGAATATGGTGTTAGGCCCATATTTTTTGTTGCGTGTCTGTGTGTCATCTAAACTATTTTGACATAGTACATCTAATCTAAGAAATCACATTTATATTGACCATCGGCACACTAGGGGTGATGTGGAACGGTCTGTCCGTATTTAGTCATTTGAATTAATTTGAGCTAATTATCAAATTAAATTAATTAATTAAACCGGCCGCCTTAACCTGTTATGAATAAAAACTAACGTAAACCAAAGCTGCTCTTAATCAAATACTTGTCACCCACCTTTCATTATTGATATGATAATTCTCAATTAAAAGTTAAGTTAAACTCGGGGCTGGTTTCGACCCTAACCTCACATAGCCGTTGGTGCCATTGATACTTGTTCAATATATGTAGTCGTATATTTAGCCTAAAAAATCCCCACCTCATAAAAAGTTGGGGAAAGCTTTCTTGATATATATCGAAAGAATAATCCATAGACCCACTGAGCGAGGAAGCCAGTGCACTAACCACTATGCTACCGCGGCTCCCAAATAATATCAGTATGAGAAGTACAATAACTAGTAGTGGTGTTTTCTGTAGCTATATGTTTTACTTGCTAAGGCTGCCAGCCTCATTCACAACCTCATATTAGTCGCATTGTACCAGGTGCCTGAGGGGTGGCGTAGTGCTGTTCTTTGTATGTCTCTTCAGAGACCTCCAGGAACTATCTGGTGCACTAACAAAGCTTCATTTAAAACATTGACATCTGGAAATATGGTTGTCCACCAGCTATCTTTGCCATAGGAATCGAACTGCCTACATTATGTATCTAATAACATACGTCGAACATGGCTTAAAATCATTTTCGTTAGCTCAAGGTCATTTAAATCTGTTCTTCATTTTGCCTTGTTATAGAACTTTTAATACCCTGCACAACCTGCCCTGAAATGGACTCTTTCTGATATAATTGGGGCATATTGTATGATTTATTCAATTTTGAAGCTAGGTTGGTGTAAGCCCTTCATTTAAATCTTATCTAGACGCATCTTTTAGATGGATCGTCGTTTCGATTACATCTATTAAGGACCATTTTTATCACTCGATCCACTTTCCATGCTTCGTGAGAACATATTTTTTGTTGTTGTAATCTCTCAGCTTATATAGGAGTGTCTAATGTTATACCTTCTTACCGAGCATCTCTCGCCCACGCCCCTAGCGGTAGCTGTCTGATTTTCAAAATAGACTTTTTAATGCAACAAATCTCCTGGCTCGTTTGTCCCATAAACGTAACCTGATGCACGATAGCATTAAAATACTTGATAAGAGGTCACACCAATTGGGTCTGAAAATACACAGGGAATAGATAAAGATTATGACGATAAGTGCAGCAAATTATGACAAGCTTACATTTGAAGAAATACCCTTACAGGCAGGGCAGGCATTAAGCCGATTTAACCTTTTTGACCCAGTCGGGCCCCGCACTCGGGTTCCCACATCCAGCTTTGACAAAATAATAATAATAAAAGAACGAAGATAATTTCAAATTAGATATCGGGAATATATTCAAATAACTGAATTTTAAAAATAAAACAAGTCTATATTTATTTGTCATAAAATGTGTTACAATAGAAGTATAATCTTAAGTCCAGGGGGCCCTACCAATATGGTCCCAATCGGACCTCGCAATTACAAAGGCCGATCCTACCTAAAAGATGTAGAATCATACACATATCTTGGCAGTAATAGAGACTGATCTGCGGAGACAGACAGTGATATCAAAATAATAATGCACAAGGCAAGCGGAGCGGTGTGTTACCGGGGCCCGAAAGGGGAGCAAAGAATAGTAACACTGTTCCCTGTCAAGCATGTCGTAGAAAGCGACTAAGGAGGGTTGGGCATGGGACTGGTTACCCCATCCTGTAAAAAAAAATTAAACCACAAAAAACTTCAACAAATATGGACAAGTCAAATAAGGAAGATAAAACACAGCCATCCAAGACAGGGGAGGCGTATGATGCAACACAGAGAAAGTTTAGATGTTAACAGCTACATTAAAAACAGCTAAAAAGAAAATAAATGTAAATGTCATCCAATGTTATGCACCAACTAATGACAAAGAAGAGTCTGTGAAAGAAGCATTTTATACTAGACTACAGGAAATTATGGAAAAAGTAAAAAGAAGAGACATCACAATTTTGACGGGTGACATGAATGCAAAGATAGGTATAGTCAACTCCGGCTTTGAAGAAGTCATGGGAAAACATGGGCTGGGAATAATGAATGAAAATTGGGAACTATTCTCAAACTTCTGTGCTTCAAATCAACTGGCTATAGGAGGAAGCATGTTTCCACATAAGAGAATACACAAGGCAACATGGATATCACCAGACCATAGAACGGAAAATCAGATTGATCATATATGCATAAACATGAGGTTTAGATCATCATTGCAGGATGTAAAGGTATATAGAGGAGCAGATGTGGCATCAGATCACCACCTTCTGATAGCCAAAGTAAAAATGAAACCCAAGACATATGCAACAATGCAAAATTATAGACAGCAATTTAATGTAGGACATCTAAGAAATCAAGAAACAAGAGACAAATTTGCGGTCACAATAACCAACAAATTCCAAGTGCTCCAACAGCTGGAAGATGTAGAGAATACAGAAGACTATTAGCAGCAAATCAAAACGGTATGGAATGAGACATGTGAAGAAATACTGGGGAAAAGTGAACGACAAAAAAAAGCATGGATAACAACAGAAACCATCAATAAGATAAAAGACAGAAAAAACAAGAAAGCAGATTTAAACACAAGCAAAACCAGAAGTTCCAAAGCCAAGGCTCAAGAAGTGTACACAGAAGCAAACAAAGAAGTAAAAAGAAGTATCAAAAGAGACAAGAGGAAGTATATTGAGGAGTTGGCAAGAGAGGCAGATGATGCTGCAGCAAAAGGAAATATGAGAGAACTGTATAACAGCACACAGAAGCTGACAGGGAAATACAAGCAAACAAGTTGCCTCATAAAAGACAAGAATGGAAAACTGCTCAGCAATATTCAAGAGCAAATGAAGAGGTGGACAGAATATTTTGAGGACCTTCTCAAAAGACCAGCTCCCCCCCACCCCCCCCCCCCCCCCCGACATCCAGCCAGCAGAAGAAGAGCTACAAATTAACGGTGAAAGACCAACGAAGGAAGAAATAAAGAAAGCCATAAAGCTTCTAAGAGATGGAAAAGCGTCTGGACCTGATGGCATTCCAGCAGAGGCCATCAAAGCAGTTATCGACACGGCTACAGAGATGTTATATAAATTACTTGGTAAAGTCTGGGAAAAGGAAGAGATACCAGCAGAATGGAAGGAAGGATATCTGGTTAAGTTGCCTAAGAAGGGAAATTTACAAGAGTGCACAAATTATAGAGGAATAATGTTACTATCAGTGCCAGGAAAAGTATTAAACAGGATTATCCTCGAGAGATTAAAAGAGTCCATTGACAAGAAACTAAGAGATGAACAAGCAGGTTTTCGACAAAACAGATCCTGTACAGACCAGATAGCCACTTTGAATGACCCATTTATTGTTTCACCTTGACACAGTTGAAGAATGTCACATAAATATGTATATAAAGTTTATGTGCCCCACAGCAGTTTTTAACAGATGTGGTTTACAACAACAACAACAAAATAGAGCAACCCGCAACTCATATAAGCCATTACATACGGGCAGACAATGGCGGGTGTTAGAAATACCGCTTACTGTTTGTGTTGTCCAGAATTCACAGAGAATGTGTATTTCCAAAAAGATTGTGCCTATTATTCTATCTTTATGAGTTTACCTGAAATTTTTATTCTCGAACACGATTCTGCCTATTATTATATCTTAGTAAATTCACCAGTAGTGCGTATTCTCTAACAAGATTGCGCCTAATATTCTATCTTAGCGACTTCACTAGGAAATAAAATTAATAAAGTAGTGAGGCGGTGGTGCCGTTCGAATGGTACTGAGTTCGAGTCCTCGGTAAGCCTATAACTTCTGTTGCTTTTCTGTTGTCTAGTTTTATACTTCTTCATTTCTTACGAATGCCTGCATCATACCGACTTATGATTATTATTTATTCACCAGGAATATGTATTCTCGGACAAGACTGTGCGTATTATTCTATCTTAACGAGTTCTTTACAAATTCCTGTCTAGCGGTAGTCTCACACTGGTTAGGTCAGTCAGGTCAACCTTTGTTACAAGCAGACGCCTGGCCATGTGCGTTCATGCGTGACTGCATTGGAGGAATATTTCATTCACTCGTCCATTGAACAACATGGTTCTTCTCTCGTTCACAACAGTTTTCTTCATCACATTCCTAATACAATTAGCTTGTAGTACTTTCTCATATCAGCCAGTATTTACATCATTATAATGCATCAATAACATTCATAATACATAAATGCAAAATAGCTATCAATCTAATGTAAAGAAATAAAACCACAATATTAAGTATTTCACACTTTACATCAATTAACTAATCCCTTAATATTAGAGTTAGCTAATTAAGCGAATACTGAGAGTTTGCTTACCGCTCAGGACTTTATCCACCGCTTAAGAAATAGAACTTTAGTAGCGTTTACTCAATCAATCACATATACTTGTAGGTATGAGGTAAGTTGATGCTTCTATTCTATAACTTATAAGCGTGCGTTGTCTCCCAACGGTTAATCAGCAAGTGATCTTCAAACTCAGCGTTTGTTCGCATGAAGTTAAACCATTTCTGTTCCCACGCCAAGAGTTAATTATTTCCCGTCTCTCGTTTAGACACGTACGGTACCAAGATTTATCGTGGCGGTCTCCATTTGACCACTGAACACGGAAATATGATACTCTGAGAACCACTGTCGTTTCGACTAAGCGAATAAATCGTATAGACGTCCTTAAAGAAATGCTTTTAAGTGCCTTAGTTGAAGAAGATAGAATTTGGATAGAATGACAGGACTATTAGTGAAGACTTGAAAAACAGCTAAAGAAACGATCGCAAGTGCAAATATTTCCGTAGAGAAAACAGACAAAATGTGAAGGAAAAGAAAAGTAAGGAATTTTAAAATAATCTAGACAAAATCTTCGAGCACTCTGTGACAATCTGTTCGGGCGGCTGTTGAAGTACCTGTTTGGTAATGTTTCAATTCAGATTCATTTCGTTACTTCTTTATTTATTTATGTGAGCTTACGATTCATTTATGATTTGTCGCCAGAGTTCCGTGTGAATAGTATAAATTGAACTGATTTAAAGGTACGGTTAATCCCAAAATGATACTTCCTTAGAGGAGTGAAGTGAAAGAGACTTCACCGTAATAGGTCTAGCTTTTTTATGAGGTGGCTTGAAGTATAGTTCTTCGCTGCCTGTTGCTTTCCCTAGTTCAAGAGCAAAGTCAGGTATCCACTTACATCGTGCTATGGCTAAATGTTTCTTATCCTCGGTGGGTGCTGTAGCTAAATGTTTTTTATCCTCGGTGAGTGATATGGCTAAATGTTTCTTATCCTCGATGAGTGCTATGGCTAAATGTTTCTTATCCTCGGTGGGTGCTGAAGCTAAATGTTTCTTATCCTCGGTGAATGCTATGGCGAAATGTTTCTTATTCTCAGTGAGTGCTATGGCTAAATGTTTCTTATCCTCTGTGGGTGCTGTAGCTAAATGTTTCTTATCCACGGTGAATGTTATGGTTAAATGTTTCTTATCCTCGGTGGGTGCTGTAGCTAAATGTTTCTTATCCTCGGTGAGTGCTATGGCTAAATGTTTCTTATCCTCGGTGGGTGCTGTATCTAAATGTTTCTTATCCTCGGTGAGTGCTAAGGCTAAATGTTTCTTATCCTCTGTGAGTGCTGTAGCTAAATGTTTTTTATCCTCGGTGAGTGCTATGGCTAAATGTTTCTTATCCTCGGTATGTGCTGTAGCTAAATGTTTCTTGTTCTCTGTGAGTGTTATGGCTAAATGTTTCTTATCCTCGGTGGGTGCAGTAGCTAAATGTTTCTTATCCTCGGTGAGTGCTATGGCTAAATGTTTCTTATCCTCGGTGGGTGCTGTAGCTAAATGTTTCTTATCCTCGGTGAGTGCTATGGCTAAATGTTTCTTATCCTTGGTGGGTGCTGTAGCTAAATGTTTCTTATCCTTGGTGGGTGCTATGGCTAAATGTTTCTTATCCTCTGTGGGTGTTATGGCTAAATGTGTGTTATCCTTGGTGGGTGTTATGACTAAATGTTTCTTATCCTTGGTAGATGCTATGGCTAAATGTTTCTTATCCTCTGTTGTTGTTATGGCGAAATGTTTGTTATCCTTGGTGGATGTTATGACTAAATGTTTCTTATCCTCGGTGGGTGTTATGGCTAAATTTTTCTTTTCCTCGGTGGGTGCTAAGGCTAAATGTATCTTGTCATCGGTAAGTACTATGGCTAAATGTATTTTATCCTTGGTGGGTGCTATGGCTAAATGTTTCTTATCCTCGGTGGGTGTTATGACTAAATGTTTCCTATCCTCAGTGGGTGTTGTGGCTAAATGTTTCTTATCCTCGGTGGGTGTTATGGCTAAATGTTTCTTGTCATCGGTAGGTGCTATGGCTAAATGTTTTTTATCCTCGGTTGGTGCTATGGCTAAATGTTTCTTATCCTCGGTGGGTGTTATGACTAAATGTTTCCTATCCTCGGTGGGTGTTGTGGCTAAATGTTTCTTATCCTCGGTGGGTGTTATGGCTAAATGTTTCTTGTCATCGGTAGGTGCTATGGCTAAATGTTTTTTATCCTCGGTTGGTGCTATGGCTAAATGTTTCTTATCCTCGGTTGGTGCTATGGCTTAATGTTTCTTATCCTCGGTGGGTGTTATAACTAAATGTTTCTTATCCTCGGTTGGTGCTATGACTAATTTTTTCTTATCCTCGGTGGGTGATATGGCTTAATATTTCTTATCCTCGGTTGGTGCTTTGACTAAATGTTTCTTATCCTCGGTTGGTGCTATGACTAAATGTTTCTTATCCTCGGTTGGTGCTATGACTAAATGTTTCTTATCCTCGGTTGGTGCTATGACTAAATGTTTCTTATCCTCGGTTGGTGCTATGACTAAATGTTTCTTATCCTCGGTTGGTGCTATGACTAAATGTTTCTTATCCTCGGTTGGTGCTATGATTAAATGTTTTTTTTTGTCCTTGGTTTGGTTTTGAGGACCATCTTCATTGCACACAGACAACTCCATAAATTCTCCAATCTCCTCCCTTAGATCACTCATGGAGGATCTTTGCACAGTGCACCAACTCTGTGGCACCGGCGAGGATCCCATTGTGTGTATACTTTCTATAAACTTTTTTGTGGTGGGTAGGTTTCCTAATTTTTAAATTTTGCCTGGGCAGCGGCCGCATGACCTACTCTTTAAGATTTCCTACTGTCGAGGGATTTTTAAGGTGCGCAACTTGCACACGGGACCTCTTTTTTTCGCCCTTATCCGAGAAGACTAGTCATCCGCTTTCTCTACCCAGGAGATCAGGGGAGAGTATGGCATCATTAGAAACCCCGGTTCTGAAAAACATTTTCATCAGTTACATGTCCTGTACTGGGAGCGAACCCGGTACCTTTAAAATTATAGGCGGGCGCCATATCTCTTAGCCGCTCCGACCAAACCAAACCAAACGTAATCATTCATTGTTTTGTTACATTTAAGCCTCTTGTGAAGCATAGGGCTTCAACCTGTCCTGTGCTATCCGTTCAATGTCTTTCCATGTCTATATATTTTGATACATTACAAATATAGGCTACACCTTTACGTTTCAATCTGACCGGCAAAGTTTCCGGGTTCCAGGTTCAAAACCTGGTGGCATCACGCTCCAGTCTACCTAGCTGTAAATGGGTACTGGACTCTGCTCTTGAGTTAGGGAAGGCAAAGGTAGTAAGGAAGGGAATTGATCCTTCATCTGATAAGGCGGGACATAACACTCCATACCCCTCTAACACCTCATTCCCCTGAGGCAGAATGGGGCATGGGACTATCTTTAACTTTTCAATCTACTCTCCTACTTGACAACGTTTTTTTTTTTTTTTGGTTTGTGTTTTTAGTTAGCAATTTTAATTTGTTCGCGTTTATTTAAAACATCGCTGTTTGTGCTTCTTTGTTCATCCTTCTTTTTGTCAAGCCCCAGAGAGCGCAAACAATGAGGGGTTTTAATTTATATTCAAATTTGTTAAACCAAAATGAAATTTGCCGTAGATAAAGCTCCCAGTTCGCGAACAATTTATTTGCCCAGCACTGTTCTATTTAGGTTCAGTGAATAACAGTACGAAGTATCTACACAGCACACAGTGTGCTCTCTGTTGTTAAGTAGTAACCATAGCAACACCAGTGCTTGAGGTTAGGTTAAAGGGAAAGGTTTCGCCGGAGAAGCCGAATGAGCTTCTGGCCTATTTTGCCACGGCCCCTGAATGTACCCCTTATTCCAGCGGCAAACAATGCAGTAGCTGTGGGGTTTTACTTTAGAACACTGAACTCTGTAACGATCTATGTGATAAAATCTGTTTTCGTGTTACAGAATATGTGGAGTTTTTTTTTTTTTTAATTTCGTGTTTGTTACTTTCTTTCGTAGCACGCTCTTTCGACCATTTACCATATACGTGGTACTCTTGGTTATATCAGGATGCGTTTTATCTATATTACACTTTTTTTAAATCGTGTATATTTTATGCTTTGTATCATATTATCCCTCTTGATGGTGTTTTTATTTACTTTTTAGTTATAGTTCAGACTGCTGTATTATTAAGAGGCTTGGCTGTGTCTATGCAGGCATGCATTTGATGTTGGTTGGAGGTTTAATTATGTAAATCAATATCTTTCTACCCTAGTGGAGCTACTGGCTAGGTAAACGGGTGGGACTGCAAAGTTTGGGGAGCACCCTTATTTTTAAATGTTGGCTTTTGTTTTTGTAACACAGTGTTTCATTAACTTTTGTATTTCTGGTGCGGTTTTAATGCATGTAAGAGTTTCTACTTTCATTTCTGCATTGTTGTTATTGAAGTATGTCTTTATGTTTTGCCTGTGCTGTTCATATCTCTTGCAGTACCTGAATGTAGATTTTGAAATCAGTACCGTACAGCTCAATGTTTGACCGTAGGTATGATACGTATTGTATTTTTGACTATGAATACATATTATACGCGTACGGTAAAACTTCCGTACGTTGAAATACGTTGCATCACTGCGTCAAATGTTTCAAAACCTGAAAATGTATCTCCAACTGAAACATATTTTGTTGTCCTACAGAAGATAGACAGCTAAAACTAAAAGTAATTTAATTTACATATTTTTATTCTAATATCGAGCACAAATAGCAGAAGCAATAAAAATGGGCATATTATTTGTTGTGACCATCGGCAAATTATGCGCCAATGACGTAATGTCACGCTATACCTATGGAAAGCGCTCCGTGTCAAACTTACGCATATTAATTTAACGTATAATAACGTATTATACGCGTATTTTATTGTCTGTCATAAAATACTTATAATACGCGTATTTTATTCTCTGACGTAACGTACGGTCGAACATTGGTGCAGCCTGTAAGTAACTTTTATGTCTGCTGGACAATCTTTTTTCCCACAGTTCCATCAACAGAGCGGACTAATATTCAAACTGAATGCTATTTTATCGAATGTTAACTTCAGTGCAAAGAAATGTTGTTCACGATTAAAGTGAACTGAAAAAGCTAGCTTGTGAGTTTTCACTAGGAACGCGGTACAGGTACAATCAGTGGCGGCTTTCTTTAATGAGCTGTAGAGCTGCAGCACTCCCAAAGAAAAGGACTGCATACTGCTGTCTCTACTACATTATAATACATAATACGGACAGACCAAAAAATTGAGGTTACACCGGAGGGGTTAAATATATTTAAAAAATTATCTAACACCGTATGGGCTGCAAACGAGTTCAGCTCAAGTGACCTTGACCTCTTATAAGCGAATGCTTGTCATACACACAGCTAGAGACGAACTACGATTGGTTTGAATTTTTTATCATGAGCTGCAAAGGATCGCAGCTCGTGTAAATTATCTCTAATTAAAGGGAAGTTACAATGAAAATTTTAAACACGAGAAATAATGCATACAAGTCTGTGTAACCGGTTTGAGACTCGGGAAGCTGCTACGACTGCCAATGATTACTCCTAGTTGCTGTAAACTTTTAAAATAACTTTTCAGAACTTCTTGACAGATTTTAGATGAGATAAGACACTAATCATTTGTGTCTGGGTTGATATTTCACATGGTGGTCACAATTTGTGAGTATTATGTATAGTATTTGAAATGAATGAACAGTGCAGCACCCCCAATGACAACCCCCCGGAACCGCCACTGGGTACAATTAATCATGGGGACACAGAGCTTTCTAAAATACCGGGGTTAGAGGGCTACTCCAAAATGTCCCTAGCTTTAACATTCTTTCTCGTTTCCCCCGTCTCCCTCCGTCACCTAGGTTGCGTTGCGTAGGCAGAAATGCGGGACGCTATTCCTGATTTTCCTGCTAAACATAGGATAAGCTCCGCCTCCCGCACGTTTCGTTGCAAAAGAGCGTTGATCGCGGTTCCTGCAACTTTCAAGTTAGAGGTTGCGGAAGGAGACGTGGTGGAGACATGGTAAGGCTGTGACAAGGCTGGCAAACAAAAATGGCTACTGCATGACTACTGATGCGAGGGAATAAATTTTTTGTTTGAACCGCTAATAGCGAGAAGAAAATTTATATAATATGCTGTGTTAAAAATACTGACTGATTCTTTATGAAAATATACACGATGAATATTTAATATATGGGTGTGTGATGTCATTATCATGGAAGGTGGGGTGTATAGTTGTATCTTATGGAGTAGGAAAAAATAATAACCGCAGGCGTATATCATGTGGTGCTGTGAAACAGCGTGGCGAGTAAAAGCAATTAAAAAAAAAAAACCTATTGTATCAGAGTGAAAATATAATGAGATCTCTAGTGGACATTCCAGGAATATCATTTGGCAGACATAATATAAACAGCTTGTGAAACGCTGATGATACAGTATTAATAGGGAAAAGGAGCTGCAGGAAATGGTTATATATATATATATATATATATATATATATATATATATATATATATATATATATATATATATATATATATATATATATATATATATATATATATATATATATATATATTTTTATTATTATTTATTTATTTATATTTATATATAAATAATCATTCTTTCATTTTCATACGTTCCTTTATTTCAGTAACCAAACATAATGGTGATGATGACCCCACAGACGTCGAGATCATCTATGCCCGGACACTTCTTGAACTCTTAAAAGACCATGCGGAAAGAGCTCCGGTATCTGAAACAAAAGTTAAGAAGACACATTCTCAAGCCAGCAACTAAGAAATTGACGACCCACTGTCCTACAATGCAGAAACAGAGTGAAGGCCTAACCCCTCAGACGTGGTGGACTATGTCCCGTTACGTGTTGTACACATTTACAGTCTGTACACTTGGTATAACCGTGTGGAAGTTATACACGATGTCGTCTGGTGGGGGTGTAGTTACCCTCGCCCTGTCATCCAACGAAATGATTAAAGCTGTCTACAAACATGCCTAGTAAGGACTGATGGATGGATGGATGGATGAGTCGATGAATGGATGGATGGAGGATGGATGAGTGAATGAATGGTTTGATGAGTCGATGGATTGATGCATGGATGTGGATGGATGGATTGATCGATTAATGGAATGGATAGATCGATGGGTGAGTGGATGGATGGAAGGATGGGCGGACGGATGATTTGGGTTGATCGATGGATGTGTGAATGAACGGATGAATTTAGGTGGATGGATGGTTGGGTGATTGCATCGATGTAAGTGTCGATGAATGTATGGATCAATGAATGGTTGTTTGGATTAGTAGATGGATGGATGGAAGGGTCAATGGATGGAAAGTGGATGGCAATAATTCGGTTGGTGGGTGTAAAGAAGGAAGGTTCGGTGAATGGAAGTAATGAAGAAACGTAGTTAGGTTGATGGATGGAAGAAAGCGTGAATGGGGTGTATGTTTGGCTGGATAGAATGAAAGTTGGAAAAAAGAATAGATTTATTGTTGTGATTAGTGGATGGATGGATAAATGGACAAAATAAGTAACATGTGTGGAATATGCATGTGTATATATATATTTATTTGGAGCCGCGGTAGAGCAGTGGTTAGTGCACTGGCTTCCTAGTTCGGTGGTCCACGGTTCGATCCACAGTTGAGGTGGGATTTCTTTAGACCACAAACGGCTCCTGGGTCTACCTAGCCTCACGAATTGAGTACCGGAGCAACTCTGGGAAGGTTAAGGCGGCCGGCGCGATGCTGACCACATCACCCCTAGCGTGCCGATGGTCAAGAAAATATGGGCCTAACACTATATTCCCAATATGCACCAATAGGCGTGTAACGGGATCCTTTACCTTTACCTTGTACGATCAAGAAGCCACAAACTTGCATAAATGGGCGCTTGTGTAGAATAGAAGGATTGAAATTGTATGACAAGGTCTTATATATATATATATTTATTTATTTATTTATTTATTTATTTATTTATTTATTTATTTAGTTATCTGTGTTCCAGGATGTATGAAAGCTGGATGGGTATAACTGATGCTTTTCGCTGCTTAAAAACGTTTTTGAATGGATATGCAAAGCGGAAGTTTTACAGATTACATGAAACGTATTGTAATTTGGTTGTGAAGTTGTTCGTGAGTGTTAAGGGGCTAATTATGTTGGTTCTTTGTCTTCTATTTTAGCTGTCATATAACCACATCTGTTTCACCCATAAAGTTGGCGGTCCCTCATACTCTTTCCCTCGCCATACAGTTTCTCTCACAAATGGGTTGGTGAAGCTCGTAGTATCAGTCTGCTTCCCCCCCTTCTCTCCCCCCCCCCCCCGCCCCCATCCCCGGGCAGCTTAGAGCCTATTAGAACATGATTAATGTTTGTTTTCCCTATGTGGACACATCTGTGTCTGTCAAATGTTTAGTTTGTGAAACAGATTGTGTTTGAGTTTGTAGTACTGATTCTTCTTCTTTTTTTCTTCTTCTTCTTCTTATTTTTCTTATTCTTCTTTTTCTTCTTAGATCCTTGACTGACAAAGCAATCAGTGGCCATCACGCCTAGTGACGTCTTGTAGGGCAGCAACAAACTGTCTCCATTTTGCTCGGTCGGTGGCCATCCTTCGTGCCGTGCCCCAACTCTGGTTCATGCATTGCAACTCAGTTTCCACTGTTCTCCGCCAGGTTGTCTTTGGCCTGCATATCTTTCGCCGTCCTTCTGGGGTCCATAGCATAGCTGTTCTGGTGATGGTGTCGGGGTCCCTTTTCAGAATATGGCCAACCCAGTTCCTGCTCCTGCCTGTTGTGATGCTGTACATGCTTTTTTGATTGCACCATGTAAACAGTTCCTGGTTGGAGATGGTATTCGGCCCAAAAATTCAAAGAATTGTCCTTAGGCAGGTTGTGTGGAACGAGGACAATTTAAACATTTCCTTTTCTGTTACTCACCAGCACTTCGCAGCCATACAAAAGCACAGAAAGTATGCAGCTTTCATATAATCTTAATTTGGTGTTTGTGCTGTACTGAGAAGATTCCGAAACGTTGTTTAGATTTGCAAAGGCTGTTCTGGCTTTGTTCGTTCTGTTACTGATGTCATTGCGTGTTCTGCCGTCTGGTGTTACTATGCTACCTCCATATGTAAATGTATTTGTTTGTTCCAGCTTTTGGTTCCTTATTTTTATGGGCTCAGGATTTATTTCATTGAGTGTCATGACCGCTTTCTTCTTCAGGTGACGTTCAGCCCCACTTGTTGGCTATATTTATTCAGCCTGTCTGTTTTTTTTTTCCTTCTTGGATGTGCACTGCTGATTCTTAGTCTGAAGATTATCGCTTGCTCTCATCTTGATAAAGAGTAGAATGCTTCTGTTGTATCTGACTGTGTGTTCGCTGTGCTTATTTTCCTCAAGTTTTTTTCATGATGATGATTACTATTATTACTTTCACCTCTTCATATGTAGCCCTGTCTCGAGGCTGAATTCTGCTTTACACTTCTTTAGCAAGACTATATGTTTTCTCATTTTTATATTCACATCCATGGGGAGTAATCCATTGTACTTTTACTTTGTTGATCGATGTAATGAAATAAGCTGTCACGGATTGCCTCCCCTTAGCTCTGCAGTAGTGATCCACCAGTGACCAACACTCAAGAGTATCTAATATGGGTCTTCAAATGTGTCTACCTTAGCACAAGATTAGTCATGGCAGAGTTGTAGATAGAAGGATAATGACGCTTCTATCACACGGGAGTTTCACATGATGTTTTCAGAAGTCAAGAACAATGCTGCATAGGGTAGAGCACTATTAACTTCTGTCTGATCCGTCGTCTTTTGTGAAGAATTAAGCAATGGTTTTAGCCCGTTCAAGCCCCAAGCTGGTGTAAATCCAGCGATATTCCTTTTTATAAGTATTTGCTCAAAAGATGTAAATATATATATATATATATATATATATATATATATATATATATATATATATATATATATATATATATATATATATATATATATATATATATATATATATATATATATATATATATATATATCTTCTTCAGGTGCCTGGTCTGGAACAGACATTGGCGATCATGACAACTCCAATCTTCTCTGTCTTTTGATAGTCTAATGAGGTTGTTGTTGCCCATGCTGTTGTTAAGTTGCCCAGTTGTATAAGCTTTCCACGTACATCTTTCTCTGCCTTCCTCTTCCTCTCAAACATGGACCAACATCATAGCATCGTACAACATGAAACAAATAGTCAACAAACCTACCAGAGTAACAAAAACATCATCCACACTGATCGATCACATCTATGTAACATGTCCAGAAAACATTATAGAATGTTCCATCCCTACTATTGCTATGAGTGACC
Organism: Oreohelix idahoensis; assembly: GCA_024509875.1. Lineage (NCBI taxonomy): Eukaryota > Metazoa > Mollusca > Gastropoda > Stylommatophora > Oreohelicidae > Oreohelix > Oreohelix idahoensis. The sequence continues at coordinate 41,681 of JAMPIV010005629.1, read as the reverse complement.
ACTATCCCATATGTTGCACTTGGGCAAAAAATGGGTACAAATCTTCTAAAAATAAACACATCAGTATTGAATATAGAAGTCTAAAAAATTTCAACCAAGAATTATTTTTAAATGATTTGCGAAATGCGCCTTTCGCCGATGTTTACCAACTTCCTGATCCTGATGACGCCATTGCATATTGGACACGGACATTTTATAGTATTTTTTATAAGCATGCGCCTACTAAAGAAATTCGCGTAAAAAGACAAATAAAATCTCCATTTATCACACAAGAAGTACTTGCCGCTATGAGGCAGAGGGATCGATCGCACAAAAATAAGGACATCATTACATATCGGGCAGCAAGGAACAAAGTACAATATTTAATTCGCAGAGAAAAGAAAAACTACTTTAGTCATTTAGTTCAAAGCAAAAGCAACAGTAGAAATATATGGAAGGCAATCAATACCTTGGTGAACAAAAGAAATTCGCCTCACAAAATCCCAATACTTCATTTACTTGTACAGACTTCAGCAATCATTTTCAGGCAGACATCCACAATATAAAATCCGCCATACCTTCTTCCCCTTATGACTTCAGCGAATTATCTACGTTCTGCGAGAACAAGAGTACTAACACCATTCCATGCGACATTCCTTTTATAACAGTTAACGAAGTTTATAATTATCTTATTGATCTTAAAGATAATAACTCATCGGGACTTGATGGAATCAGTAATCTAATACTGCGTTATGCTGCACCAGCTATTACTGATACACTAACATACATATATAATCAATGTCTCGCAAGGAGCTACTTTCCATCTGCCTTTAAAATCGCTAAAGTATACCCTCTTGTTAAACCTGGCTCATCAGATAATAACAACCTTGGTAACTATAGGCCCATTTCTCTTATATCGTCGCTGTCCAAACCACTGGAAAAACACATACACAAAACAGTAATAGAACACCTAGCCAATAATGACCTGCTAGTTGAAAGTCAGTCGGGATTTAGACCAAAACATTCATGTCACACAGCCTTAACAAAAATGATAGACAACTGGCATCTAAACATCAATAACGATAATTTATGTGTAGCAATCTTTGTAGACTTTAAAAAAGCATTCGATATGATAGATCACACTATTTTAATCAGAAAATTAGAAACAATGAAAGTAAATCTTAAGCTGGTGAAGTTAATCAAATCATTTCTGACAGACAGACAACAAGTGGTGTCTTACAATAATTCTTTGTCCAACCCAACTGTTGTCGATATCGGTGTTCCCCAGGGCTCTATTCTCGGCCCTCTTCTCTTTGCCGTATACATTAATGATCTTCCTCTGCACATCAAACATTCATCCTGTGACCTGTTTGCCGATGACTGTACTGTTTACACTAGTGACAAAAGTTGCACTGCACTAGAACTATCTTTACAAACTGACACACATAATATTTTTAAGTGGAGCAACGAGAATCGAATGCAAATAAATATTAGTAAAACGAAGTGTATGTTAATATCAACCAGACAAAAACTACAAAACTCGCAGAAAACAACTCTTCAGCTCGACATTGGAACATCACTAATTGAAAACGTAAATGAACATAAAACTCTAGGTCTAACTGTTGACCAGCACCTAAGTTGGATTTCACATGTAAGTGCACTCACAAAGCTAACGGCACAAAAAGTTTACCAATTAGCCAAAATCAAACACTTCCTGGATGAGGGGGCAAGGAAAATGTTCTTCATATCTCACATACAAACATACCTAGACTATTGTTCCACAATCTGGGATGGTTGTTCCATATCCAACACAAAAAGGCTTCATTCACTTCAAAAACGTGCAGTGCGCCTAGTTGCTGATGAACACCAAACACATTGTATAGATCTATATAACTATCTTAAAATATTACCCCTTAGAAAGCACTTCCTATTTAACAAAGCTAAATTCGCTAACAAAATCTTGTCACATAATGCTCCAACGTATCTGTGGCCACTTTTAAAATTCAATGAAAAACGTAGTCAGCGCTTAAACCAGTTAGAGGTACCCAAGCCGTGGCTAGATTTGTACAAGAAGAGCTTGGCTTACTCAGCTGCTCATCTTTGGAACAATCTTCCACATGACCTGAAAAACATGCACAGTCCCTACTCATATAATCGTAGGCTGTTCAAATACATTATGAGTGCGGATTATATGCCGCCCTAAGGGATTATGTTTCGAATTATTATTATCTAATATACTGTATGGAGGGTCTGATGATCTAGTTTTTCATTTTAATATACCTTACTTCTTAATTGTAATCAGATACTGTAAATGTATGCTTTTATACTATTTATAATGTTGCATCGCCGTTAAACTAATACCTTAAGTATGTTGGAGAATGTCTGGATACATAGCAATAAAGATGAGTAAGAGGAAGGGCAAAATGCAAGACGGGCCTATATGTACGATTCTCATCTATCAGTCAATACCCTTTACCTCCCTAAGGAGCATAGGTCATAAAACTGGATCTCGTGTAGTGGAGGCGTCGACAATTCACTCCCTGTGGCAGTATCTGCTTGGGACTCAAAGTTGCTCACCTGTGAGAACATTTACCGCATGCGCTGACAACACATGAAGTCCCAGCTAATTCAGCAGATTTCCAAAATGTCACGAGTTCTTATTATATGCCACCATTATCTGATTACGTTTCAAATTATGTCTTATTTACTGTATGAATGGTTTAGATTGTGTTTGTTAGTTTGTTTTTTTATTTTTTTTTTATTTTTTTTTATTTTTTTTTATTTTTTTTAAGGTATTAATTTTTGTTAATGTGTTTTAATTAATAATCCCCCCCCCCCCTTAAATTTGATTATGTCTGGATGTTACAAATGTATGTTATTATTTTACCTCGATAATGTTGTATGCTTAAATAATGCTAAAAATACATGTGCTATTGAAAGGATACGGTATGAAAGGTGAGCGAAAGGAAGGGCAGAATGTTAGACGGGCCTGCGTGCCCAATTCTCAACCCTTTGAAAATAAAGTTCGTTCGTTCGTTCGTTCTCCTTCCTGGTATTTTCCCACATAAGACTAATTCCTTCACTCCTCCTCTTCTGTTAATATGTTCCATAAATTTCATTTGTCTTTTCCTAGTGGTTTTGATGAGCGATCTATTAACACTCGCAGCTGTCAATACCTCGGCATTTTTTTTCTTCTCTGTCCACGATATTCTCAGTATCCTTCTCAAAAACCACATTTCCGCTGCCTCCGGCTTTTTTAACCATTTGGTTACTCATTGTCCAACATTCGCATCCATATAAAAGAACGGACTAAATGTAGCCCCTTAGTAAGCGAATTTGTGTGCTTATGGTGATGTTTCTGTTTTTCATTACGCTGCTCATCCTAGTAAAGGCTTCTTTGGATATGGCGATCCTTTTCTTTATCTCTGTGTCACATCTGCCATCTGATGTCAATGTGTAGCCTAAATATTTAAAGAGATTGACTTGTTTGATTTTTTCTCTTTTGCTGTTCAAAGAGCATACTGGTATTTGTATTTTCTTAGAAACTACCATGCATACAGTTTTGCTGACATTCAAAGATAATCCTTTCAACTCGCTCTCTTCTACTACTTTGTCTAGAATGATTTGTAGATTTTCCTCTGACTCAGCTATTAAAATTGTGTCATCTGCATATCTCATATATATATGTTTGCTTTCATATCTATTATAACTGAATAAACAGTGATTGTTTAGTTTTAAAATAACATGAAACAAATTTAATAATCAATTAGTCTTAACGGGTTAAAATAGCGATGTAATGATGGTGAATTTTAAATGTAAATACAATTGTCTTCACTGAGACTTGGTTTGAGGATTTAAAAAAAAACAATTATCCTTTTGCAGTTTCCTTAATAAATTTAGCTGGTCTAAGTGAGTCCTGCAGCTGTGGTTTCGTCAGTTCTTTTGTGATGAGGGCATTTCTTCACACAACTTGTCCAATGTAGGCGGTTAGTGTTGATTCCCTGCTTTTAACTCACAACTGGTGACGTCGAAACTTTAGTCTTGCAGCTTCGTACCACGAACAGTCTGATAGCTTCGTTCCACGAACTTTAGACAAAATTAAAAGAACAAATGCCTTTGCTAAGTACATTTGTGGGCTGCAAATTAACAAGCGCATTGTCTCGCTGTCCACCCACCAATGTTAGCCTCTTTGAATAATTAAATTCTTGAGTATATACAGCGTAACTCAGGGAAGATGATTAGAAATCACTAATATTCTTCTGGGTATTAAACTGGGAAAATGTGTGCTTGGACAGCGCGAAATGCAATGATTTGCCTGAATTACAATTAACAAGGTACATATATCTCACAAAATGATACTATACACTTGATTCACATGGGATGTAATCATTACTCATTACTGCTCCATTCGGAGTCTGGGGCTGTTGCTGCTTTCGCGTTTCTGATCGAATTAGCATAAAACAAACTCCAGCGCTTGCTGTAGTGGGTTATGAATATACAATTTTCATATGTTGAGGATGCCAGCCTCATATATAACCCCTTAGCAAAGAAAACATGTCAAATTCATATTTGTAAGATACATGTTTACACTTACCCCAAAGTAACCTTTGGGAACACGATCTCCTGGCACAGTTTAGAATGGACACAGTAACTTAGGTTAGATGCTTTCAAATCACTTGATCTGGGAAATTTTAGTATTCCTTTTATGACGGGTGATCTGATTCCTTTGGTCTCCAGTCTTAGTATTTAAAAATGTGGGTTTACTTTTAAGTTTCAAAATTGCCCAAATACTTCTATCTTTCACTTATTATTTTGGAATTCTTTGTCCGATCCTTCTCGGTGCTCTGGTGAATTGCTAGCTTGACGTGGCGATGTAGTCTGATTTGTGACTCCGTCTTTGCAAGATTATATTTTCATTTCTCAGTTCAAATCCCAGATTGTACTTCCGACGAATTTTCCAATGAAAGTTAAAGTCTATTCCGGCTTTCAAATTAAGCAAATGGTAAGTTCTTTAGAACTAAATGGGTCGGGGTGTTAAATCATAATATCCCCCGCGTGTTTTAAAATATCAAATTTTAAAATTCCAACGCGTGACCTCTTTCTAATAAGGCCGTAATACTTCCGATTGCATCTTTATGCAAACTCACAAACAAATCTGTGAACTTATTTCCTGTCTAGATGCTATCCGCCAATATTGTCTCCCCAGACAGATTATCGGTAATATTGATACAAATATGGGCCAGCGGAAACGATTATCTAATTATCACCTGTGTCTTCGCACACCCCAGACGGCTTTCTCAGACAGACAGACCGCGAACCCAGGTGGTCACTTGACTGTTTGTCGCTGGCCTGGAAATAAGTTATGTCAAAGTCGCTATTCCTCTTCACGTTTACTGTCTGCATCAAAGGTGGCTAGACAACTTTGGTGATAAACGTATTATCCGCTGACCTGTCTAATTAGCCTGGTATTATTACAATTCACCTGGCGAAATGTAAACAAGTCTGGGAGCGGCTCAGAGCAAAACATGTAAGGGCATAACATATGCCAAATAATAGGACGATGAAGGAAAGAGAGAAGGGCGCAAAAGTACATGTACAAAACGTTTTGTCACATAAGCCATGAATGAATTAAAGAGGTAATAAATGGTTGAGCATGTGAATTATTGAATAATGTGAGCTAGTGTAACTGGATAAGTCTGTGAGCTCGCAGGTGGGCATATGCGTGGATCCAGTTATGTAAACAGTGTGAACCTAATTAAGATAGACACCGCAACTAATACGATATATCATTTTACACCTAAGTTCGTGTATTAATTACACTGTTAACATTACTTGAGTAAACACCGTAGACAGCTGAATATTAAGGGCAATGTTCTTTATTTTTATCTTCTCCAGTGAGAACCCTGACGGAACAGTTGACTTGGTTTTTAACGTCCCCAGAGGAGGCGCAGCCTTGTTACGTTTGAGCAACCTTAATTTAAATTCTTCAAGTGTAGGACGTTCAGACAGCGGAACAACTGAAATAACAACTACCACAGCCGCACCAAAACGACCAGAGGTCAAGACAATATATCCCATAAGTCTAGATGCAGACTACGCTATCAACACTGTCCATGTTTGTCCAACAGGCCAGGAAGTGGATTATCTTATTATTGTTCACAGGTAATGATGAACTCCTTGGACTGGCTTTTGGGGCTGGGAAATACTTAGAAAAATGTCCATTGGGTTAACCATTCATACAATGGTCGGTTAGTCGGGTAACCATTGGTCATTTGGGTGGCTGTAAGATCTCTGATACACAGTGCTAGTAGTCAGTTTAAAAAATTGTGCGTTTTGCGCCACCAAGCGTTATTCTGATCATTGCTATTCATCTGCCAAAGGAGCATAGGCCTTGAACAAACTCATACCAACTCTTCGTGTCCCGTTCCTCAAGGTCTTCCCATGTTTTTCTCATCCTTTTCAGTTCTGTCTCCAGTTTTCATCTCTATGCGATTTTTTGTCTATCTCTAACTCTCCTATCTTGACGATTGCAGAACAAGGACTGCTTAGTAATACTCTCAACAGGTTTCCTCAATGTGTGTGCCATATCCATCGCCAGCGTCTTCTTTTCACCTCTTGTTCCACTGGCACTTGTCTGGTTCTTGTCATCTCTTGTTCCACTGGCACTTATCTGGTTCTTGTCATAGTTGTTCCACTGGCACTTATCTGGTTCTTGTCATCAGTTGTTCCACTGGCACTTGTCTGGTTCTTGTCATCTCTTGTTCTACTGGCACTTATCTGGTTCTTGTCATAGTTGTTCCACTGGCACTTGTCTGGTTCTTGTCATCTCTTATTCCACTGGCACTTGTCTGGTTCTTGTCATCTCTTATTCCACTGGCACTTGTCTGGTTCTTGTCATCAGATCCACGTTGGAAACCTTGTTATACTATTTCAATCCTTCTATTCTACACAAGCTCCCAATTTTGCAAGTTTGTGGTTTCTTGATTGTTCTTTTTGTTGTTCTCCGTGTTTCAGAGCCATACAGTAGGACTGACTTGACATTTGAATTAAAGATTATGTTTTAATGTTGTACTTGGTTTCACTATTCTAATAACCTTATATATTTGACCCAGTCATTTTTTTTCACATTTTGAAGAACGGTATTCACAGGCGAAATAAAACGTAATAAAGAATTAGTTGTGGATATATACCTCGTAATGTTCCCTGGGCAGTAAATTTCCTTCAAAAATATATACGTGTCATCGCTGCACGTGTCTGGCTAGTCGCCAACAAAGTGTATACAAGACACGTCTCACTTAAAGTTGAATGGTGCAGTGATCGTTGAGTATCGTCGACAGGACTCCACTGATCGATGTGTGCTTGCATTGAAGCACTTTAAAAGTACATGCGAGCCTGCATGTAAAGTATGTAGGAGCTCTTGAAATCAACCGTCAACAAAGACACTGACTGGCTTGCTGTTCAGTGCTTTTGGAACAGCATTTTTCATTTGAATTTCCAATACGTTTGATTATCCAAGATTTGGTGTCTAAAGTAGAAATATTTGTAATGATTGTTAACATTTTTCCCTTTATTATCTACTTCATTATGGCGCAATCAAAATATGTAGTTGGTGTTTCCTCCTTTAGCTGACACGCATGATTATTACATGTTATACTGTGCACTGTTTTCGCGAATCTTATCTTACAAAAGCTCACGTGGTTGCAGTTTTACCAGGCTTCTGAAGAAAGAAGTGGCATCACAACAATATGAAAACAAGTAGTTTAACTAAAATACATCTTCCGCAGCAATGCATGTCCAATAACTAAACACTTCAGCATGAACATGCCGAGTTTACCGAACCGATACTTCGGGAATATGATAATGAGAGACTTAACGATGTGTCACTTACCGGAGTGTGTCTCATAGTACTAGCGTTTACGACATCTTGGGTTACCAATGGGTTACCACAGGGTACACTAACGACAGTCGAAAGAAGTGTTCTAGAGATAAATTGATGTGTCAGATGATACATGTCAATCGCTCACGGAAGAACTGGAACTGAACCCCTGCGAAACTAGAAGAGAATAGGCGGAAGGAGCGTAATCAGAGCGGCCATCAGATTTCCTACCCTGTACGGTGGTTATTGTTGTGCTGATTATGTCTTTAATTTAATAAGGAGTAATATCATACGTTTAACTGGTGAAAATTTGTTATTACCCTTTAGGCGAAAACGAACGGTTAACCGAGTATTCGAATAACTGGTTTTCCCTTTCTGTGAGTTCTTTTGTTTTAATAGCAACATGTTCCCAGTTTCATTGTTTTAATTTCTATACAGTATTTATTTGGGTTTTTTTTCCATTAATTTTGATCCTGCTTTTCAGTTATTTCACAGAACTATGATAGTAAACTGTTAGAGGACAACACAATAGGTATCTTTGTCTCCTTTTTTGTTTTTAAACTCGTACTTACTTCTTTTACATTTTACTGCATTAATTTGTTTTTCATTCCTTCTTAACTCTTTTATTTCTTACGTCTCAGCCTTAAACACAGGTGGGGGATATTTTAACTTCTGAACTAAAGACTGGCTGCTTTTTAAATCTAAGTAATTAAAAACGTCGTACTTAATAATGATTCAGTCTCGAGGGATGGGGGGTCGGGGGTCTCTGATTAGATAAAGAAAGAATGTGTGTAATGATGTATAAAGCAGAAATTAATTTCTTGTAGAATCAGCGCCCCAGGCTTTTTGTGAATCTGATGTTACATTTTTTGACTGCAAGCTATAAACTCCATGAAAAATTATTTGTGTCTTTTTGGTGCATTAAAAGCCTGTGTTTAAAATATTATTTAATTTTTTTTTTAATTTTCTTCTTTTTAGTTGTTGTTGTTGTTGTTGTTTTAAACTTAAGTCAAATGTAATCGTTCCGCTAATGACATTATCAGTTTGCGATAAACGAGTCCAGAGCACAGAAGGCGGATTTCATTATTCAGTATATTACACGGAAAGTTAATATTTTTAATTTTTTTTTAAATTTAAATTTTATTTTGATGAGTTGTAAATTAATTTTTTAAAATGTAGTTGTCAGTCGTGTGTATGTCTGTGCACGCGGGTGCGATAGTGTGTGTGTGGAGGGGGGAAGTTTCAATATTTCTCTCAAGAGAGACAATCTTGTTGGAAAGAATACACCTAGATTATTTGCAGTTACCTCCCATTTCACTGATGATACAATCCCCAAAAAAAATAATATTCATTTTTATTTTATTATTTTTACGACTAATTATTGTATTGCCATGGGGAATACACAATTATGCCAAGTTTCATAGTTATTGCTCATCTGGAAGGGATTGAAAAATCGATTGCAAGATTTGAGGGTGACAAGAGCGAGACATACGTTGCAAGTTAAAGAAAAGCCTGTAAAAACGCTGTAGCGAAAGGTTTTCCTGGTGTGATGATAGTGGTAGAGAAGAAGTAAAATCTCTCTCCAGAAAGTAGGAAGTCCCAGTGCCAGAGAAGTGCACTGGTATCACAACTGAGTTATGGTTGTGAATACTCTGAGCTGGACAATAGATTTAGGCTTCAGGAGTATACGGTGCAACTTTCGCTATAGTAACCCTATGTGATAATATAATTAAATTAGAAAAAGTAACTCAAAATTTAACAGTTAAAAATTTACCAAGTCAAATGAGTACAATTTCATAATTTATTATGTACATCTATATATTCTTGTAATGAGAAATGGGTGTTGGAAGATGGTAAAAATGTATGATTATTTATAGTTACAAATTAAAATAAATAATAGAAAAAGTTTTGGATTTATCTTCCACTGAAATTACAAAAGTCTGTCACAATATATCTTTGATATATCTGGCTATTTAGTCTCTAGCTGTTATCATCATCGACATTCGCTTTAGAAACTGCTCACAGGATTTGTTGGATGGATACACATAAACTCATCTGGTATCTGTTAGAGGTTCCTGAGACACACTTGAATCAATAGACTGTCCTTCAGCCCGCCCTATAACTACGGGGGACTAAGGTGTTGAAGATTGGTTGACCTCTAGGCTTCAGTTAGCAGGATCAACGGTCCTCAAGTCTTTAGTTAAACTTGATCACGAACTCGATCATGAACGATCATAAACTTGATCAGGAACGATCATAAAACTCGATCATAAAAACCTGGAACAAAAGGTAATAGGTGGCCATGGTGTTCCAACAATCTCACCACCCACTGCTGTTCATGAGGCGACCATGTCTTCAGTGTTTGTATATAAATGAATGATTCATGGTAGTATGTTACAAAGATAGCATGATAAGATACTGTCCACTGTGCAGAATTAACAAAATACATGAATAAATCACATGTTATGATACATGGGTACGATATAACCTTTGCCTTCCACTTATGGATGTCAAGTCACTTATGTACTTGCTGGTATGTGGTAAGCTTCCAGGCAAGAACTAGCCATGATATATTTGGCTAACCAATTAATGGTTATGCTTCCTGACAATGCCGGTGGAGGTTATCTCTGGTTAGCGTCATTCCCTTTTTATTATGTCTGATACAATCAAATCGTAAATACAATCTAAAATAAAATGATATTAGTCATACACATATCTTTAATAAACTTACATACCCTCTTAGGATTAATAAGCTCACGGTGAGGCTGTATTGGTTGACGTTAATCTGCCCTGCATGCAGCGTGAAAAAAGAACTTTTCTTGCAGATACTGTCTTCCAGTTTCTCATTCTGGATTTGGTGTGTGTGATTTTAAACGCGCCGCTGTGTCCTTATATTTGGCTACTCTCCCGTACGAGAAAGCACCTCTTGAAGTCCCAAAAGATTTTCGTTTAATCTCTCGGTTTGAGGCGATCTGTGCTTTTTCTGTACTTGTTTTCTCTTCTTTTCACTACACACTTATATCCTTCCTTCTTTCCTAGGTATCCTTTCATTTTCCCCATAGTTTTATCGAAATCCGTTTAGGCATGTATGTATAATAATTTTTTAAAGATTATTAGCTAACTTTTAGCAGAAGTGATGACGATGAAAAATGTTAATTATTTTAAAAACTATTTATATTTGAATAATATCCTTTTGGATATCATTTATAGTCTATCTCCTTTGGTGAATTATTATTATTTCATTAACTTTCAACCAGGCTTGTTCTTGTAGCTTTAAATTCTATTTCCTGTGAATGCACATTTTTAAAGTCGGCCATTCCTATATTCGCTATTTCCTCATTCTTCAATACCGTCCGGCTAAACGTAATTCACATTTTTCCGCCTCCTTCAAACTTCAAAGCAAGATCCGTCGCGTGTTATCCCTGCGCTGTGTGTGTGTTTGTGTCGCGTTACACATTTTTTCACAAACAAAGCAAGTGGTACCAAATCTCGCTACAAACGCAGATAATGAGCCAGTGACGCGTGAATTAAAAAAAAAAAACTAAAATGTCTGCCAAAGTTTTCCCCAGCAAGGACCTTCAAGATTAACTGTCTGCATTATTTCTATTGGCAAACCACTCAACATGTCAGCGCCTTGTCAAAAGAGGGCAGCTTTCTTACTGGGGGGTTCTTACTGTGAGAAAATGTGTTTGAAAAATTTAATCTGCTTCTTCTTTCGACCCCTAGGGATTTGAGTTTTGTCTGTTTACTCTATTTAATCTTTTTCTTCGCTGGAAGCCGGTAATGCTTGCAATGGCGGATTTATCAATAGTCGTGCAGATCAGTTAATCATAATTTTCCTTTTCACTTTTTATGGAGCATTGAGCCACCAATGCGGCTGGTCCCTTTGCAGGAAACCTGCACCAAGCACTAACATGATGTAGCAGTAGTGGTTTATGTAGAAATTAACGGCTACATTATTTTTGAGACTCTATTGAAATTGTTTACTTGTTACGTGTTACATTAAATTCTTTGTTTACACTTTTACTACAATTACCTCTGTACTTTTTTTTTCTTACCATCACCAGTGCCACTGCCTACTTCACCAGACGTAGAACCATACGGGAAACTTATGGAGGGAAAGGTCTCTTCGGTAACATCTTCCAGAGAGTTGTATTCCTACTGGGCACCACAACAGACCCTGTAGTTACTAAATCTATTCAGGAGGAAGCATTTCTTTACAGAGACATCGTACAGGGACGATTTTTAGACTCTTATCATAACCTTACTCATAAAGGAGTTCTGGGGTTTAGATGGATCTCCGAGCATTGTCCTCAAGCAAAAGTCGTAGTCAAAGTTGACGATGACGTTTTTGTTAACCCCTTCAAATTGGTGCGAGAAGTACTACCAAATTACAGTAACAAAACACGCCATATAGCATGTCATTTGAGACCAGGTGGAACCAGTCCTATTGTCCGGGGTAAAGGAAAATGGCAGGTGCACGAGGATGAATTCAGAGGCCAAAAACATTACCCCTTTGACTACTGCAACGGCTACTTCGTGATTATAACAGGTGATCTCATTCGTCCTATGCTGAACGCAGCCAGGCTCAACCCTTTCTTCTGGATTGATGACGTGTACCTCTTCGGCATCCTGCCAGCAACTGTAGGATCTACAAAATTTGTGGACATCAGAAACATTCTTACGTTGACTTTTGCTTCGGGTAAAACGTGTTACGAAGAGCAGGGTGAAAAATGCAAATTTGTGGCTGTAAGTCAGTGGAAGCCTGAAGAACCGGAAAAGTTTTGGTACATGGTGCTGTCGAATTTAACGGACACTGTGAAAAAGGAGCTGAATGTATTTGGGTTGTACAAATCATCCTAGAATAATAACTAATGCAACTTTAAAACATGCAACCGCTGCAGCTTCTATTGCTGCAGTAATAATGTCATACCTCGAAGCTTGTTTTTTAAACTTTAATTATTATGTTAAATGTTGCAGTATTTTTGTATTTAAATAATAACATTCCAGATGTTACTTTCCCCAATTATCAGCAGACAAGGATTGATGTTAGTGTTCAAATTTGATTGTGGTTTCTCTCGTAGTAATTATAACTTCAACCTAATGATTGTACCAACAGTTTAGCTATGTTTCTAATTAATTCTTGAACCAAGATACTTAGTCTTAAATAAGAGTGGAGAGAACTGATGAACTGCTCAATGTAACACTTCCTGAAACGTTCAGCTAAATCTGAGGCAGACATGATGAAAATAGAAGTCACTTGAAGAGAGGCAGAAAGACGCGTTACAGACTTGCATTCTGATGAGTTAAGGCCCCTGCAAGAGAGCTCAGTTGTTGAGAATAAGAAAAGTCAAATAAAGAAGATATTCTTCGTCTTCTTCTGGTTTATTAGCCTTTAACGCTCGTTGTCGTTTCTCTCTGTCTTTGGCTCTCTCTCTCTCCCTCTCTCTCTCTCTCTATCTATTTATCTATCTACCTACCTACCTACCTACCTACCTACCTATCTATCTATCTATCTATCTATCTATTTATCTATCTATCTATATCTTCCTATTGCGTCGACGGTTTACTCCATTGGATCCCTGGGCATGTCGGAGTCCCAGGAAATGAAAAAGCCGATAAACTATCCAAAAGAGGAGCAGCACTGCCCCAGTTCCCATCAAGTACCACACTGCAAACCTGCCAACAGATCCTGAGAAACAATTATAGGCAAGAATGGCTAAACCAGTGGGCTACCTCCCAGACAGGGCGTCCATTCTTCATACATCAAGCTAAACCAAACCCTCAAGATCCAGTTAAACAACTGAAAAGAAGAGATCAGAGTCTAATTTTCCAGCTGAGAACAGGCCATGCACCCGTCAATAAACATTTAAATAGAATAGACCCACTACGTGAACCAAACTGTAGGCACTGCCACCACCATGAGGAATCAGTTGAACACCTGCTGTTGCAGTGCTCAAGACTAACTGACCTGCGACACCAGCTACTCCCATCGCACCCAACCATCCACAATACACTCTACACATCATCACAACAACTGAGGAAGACTTGCACCTTTGTCAGAGAGGCAATGGGCTGTCAAGAGCTACCTGCTCACAGCTAAACGGAGTATATCATCATCATCATCTATCTATCTCTTTATCTATCTCATTTCTACCAGCATTGTTAAGGTCCATTTATATACTCTTTCCACCTTTTTGTTTCTTGGACATACTCTGATCTTATGCTTTTCTCGGGCACGTGCTTGTCTCGAGCCGCGTGTTGATCTCAGCAATCTCTGAAGATGTAACGAAGACCTGAGCAACTGTTGCCTTAGACATGTCGTAAAGCGCAACTAATATGAGATTGTGCGTTGAGCTGGGAAACATCATTGCGCTAGGCTAATCGCTGCAGAAACCATCGCCGCTAACAGAGCACGGGGCCTTTGATACCGGGTTCCCGCTGGAGGGCAACTGTTGATGGTGACGCCATGCTGCGCAAAAAAGCTAAAAAAGGAATTGATTGAATGTGCACTTTGTTTTTCTTGTATCTCTTTGTTCATGTTGCTTGTGCCCGCCGCCTCAGTTTGTTCGATCTGATTATCATAATCATTATTTTCCTTTCCTGTCCTTTATGGAGCAGTGAACCACCACTGTAGATGTTCCTTTACAGGAAGAATGCACCAAACATTCACATTCTCTTGCATCGGTTGTTTCTGTAACAATTTACTTCACATGACGAGGTTGACAGCCACATGCACAACCTATATTAGTAGCCTTGTACGACATGCCTGAGGGAACAAGTAAAAACAATATAAGAGCAGGACTGGGAAGGTCGGAGATCAAGAGCCAAGTGAAGATAAATATAAACGAGGAATGGAAGACAACATGGAAGAAAAGTAGAAAAGGCAGACACGCGTTCAAACTGCTGAAAGAACCAACAAGGACGTTCCAGGTCAGAGAAGAATTAAAGATACCATCAAACAAAAAACTGTGGCGTCTCCGTCTTGGTGCAGCATACTTTATGATAGAAGAACCACACTGCCAAGAATGTCAGGAAGAGAATGACATAGACCACTACCTGATCCACTGTAAAAAGTATGAACAACAAAGGCTTGAATTAAAAACTTACTATAGAAATCACAATATAGACTTGATAGGTGATAAGGTTTTAAATATAGATGCCCCAAGAGATGCCCAATCAATACTTAAAAGATATATACATAAAACAAAGGAAAACATATAAGGTTAGTAACAAACAAAAAAACACAAAATAAAAAAAAAACTTACTAACTACTCATAGGACAAGGAATGACAACAAGGTATTAAATAAAAAAAACAACAACAACTCAAAAAGAACAAATACTAATACAAAGTAAAACCAAGTGAAAAGAACAATAGTTATCAAGAAACAATACAAAAGAGAAAATAAAATGGACAAATACTAATATAAATTAAAATCAGCAACTGCTAAAGACAATAGTTATTTAAATTGAATACAAAATTTAAAAATAAAATGACACTAAATACCCCAATTATAACCAAATTTCAGGTTGTTATTTTCTATTCTGCCTTTACTTAGCTTTTTAAGCTCTTCGAGTTTTTATGTTCCACAAATAAGGGATTCTGTTTTAGTCTTCATAATCATCCCTGGGTAATAATTTTTTTTTTCCTTCATAAATGCAACGTTTACGCATTTCTTTATTCATCATTCTATGTATTAATTTTAAAGAATGAATGAACGAGCATCCTTATATTTCTGAATAAATAAGCAAAACTATATTTGTGAAGGAATGATCTGTGAAGTAGCCAAGCAATGAATGAGCATCACTATATTTGTGAAGGAATGATCTGTGAAGTAGCCAAGAAAAAGAGTATCAATATTTGTGAAGGAGATCTGTAAGTCACTATATTTGTGAAGGAATGATCTGTGAAGTAGCCAAGAAATTAAAGAGTATCACTATATTTGTGAAGGAATGATCTGTGAAGTAGCCAAGAAATTAAAGAGTATCACTATATTTGTGAAGGAATGATCTGTGAAGTAGCCAAGAAATTAAAGAGTATCACTATATTTGTGAAGGAATGATCTGTGAAGTAGCCAAAAAATTAAAGAGTATCACTATATTTGTGAAGGAATGATCTGTGAAGTAGCCAAGAAATTAAAGAGTATCACTATATTTGTGAAGGAATGATCTGTGAAGTAGCCAAGCAATGAATGAGCATCACTATATTTGTGAAGGAATGATCTGTGAAGTAGCCAAGCAATGAATGAGTATCACTATATTTGTGAAGGAATGATCTGTGAAGTAGCCAAGCAATGAATGAGTATCACTATATTTGTGAAGGAATGATCTGTGAAGTAGCCAAGCAATGAATGAGTATTACTATATTTGTGAAGGCATGATCTGTGAAGTAGCCAAGCAATGAATGAGTATCACTATATTTGTGAAGGAATGATCTGTGAAGTAGCCAAGCAATGAATGAGCTGTGAGTATCTAACTTTCACTCATCATAATCATGATCTTCTTCGACCAACTTATGCCAAGTCCTCCTGTCCGGTGCCATCATGTCAAGATCTTTCTATGTCTTCTTCATGTCCTTCCTGTCTGTCTCCAGTTTTCTTCTTCATGTAATCCCCTATATCTGCTGCCACCTGTGCAGTTTTCTCTTGTTTATTTAAGTACAAGCATCCAGTTGCCAATTCTGGAGATTTTCCTACTAGCAAAACAAAACCAAAAAAAAAAAAAAACAGGTGAGTCGCCAACACGGACTCCTTTCGGCTTTCTCTGGTGTGCGTCATGGGCCTTTTTACCAGAGGACCTTCTTCTGTCTCTGATGGCTGAATTGAATTACTGTTTCTGGAAGTTTTTCTGGTTTCAAGAACTTTCTACAGGATGAGGTAACCAGCCCCGTACCCAACCTCCATAGTCGCCTCTTACGACATGCGTGGTAGGGTGCAATGTTACTTTTCTTTTTCTCCCCTTTCGGGCCCCGGTAATAGTTTTTCTGTATTTACTATTTCTCATCTTTGGTTCCTTTTTGAAACTGTGGCTGTCGAAGAGTTATCTCGAAACATCCTGTATTTCTAGTGTAAATTTATTTGTAAAACTGACTGCAACACCTTTTTTTTATCTTTTGTTTTTGAAACCATCTATTTTCAGTTTTACAATAGCCCTTCATTATTTTATTGGAGCCTTGGTAGCGCAATGGTTAGTGCACTGGCATCTTAGCTCGGTGGTCCACGGTTCGACCTCAGTTTAGGTAGGATTTTTTTAGACCGCAAACGGCTCCGGGGTCGACCCAGCCTCATGAATTGGGAAGCAACTCTGGGAAAGTTAAGGCGGCCGGCATGATGCTGACCACATCACCCCTAGTGTGCCGATGGTCAAGAAAATATGGGCCTAACACCATATTCCCAATATGCCTAATTGGGTGTGAAACGGGATCCTTTCATTATTTTCATATAGGCCTATATTCTTCGTTTATAATGTTTTCTTCTTCTTGGATCTTTAGCCCTAGACTGACACAGCAGTCAGTGGTCATCACGTCTAGTATCGTCTTGTAGGGCAGCAACAAACTGTCCCCATTTTGCTCGGTCGGTTGCCATCCTTCATGCCATGCCCCAAATCTGGTTCATTCTTTGCATCTCAGCCTCCACTGTTCTCCGCCAGGTTTACCGTGATCTGCCTCTCTTTGCTGTCCTTCTGGTGTCCATAGCATAGCAGTTCTGGTGATGCTGTCAGGGTCCCTTCTGAGGACATGGCCAACCCAGTTCCAGCGTCTGCCCGCAATGATGGTGTGCATGTCTTTTTAACTGCACCGTGTACGCAGTTCCTGGTTGGAGATGGTATTCCGCCAAAAAATTCGAAGACGTTTTTAATATAAGGTGTTCATTTTTATATTTTTGGCTGCGAACGGCTACCTTGTATGTGTTTAACCAGTTCTTTGTCATCACATCGTGTGAGATGAGAACTTAAGAAAACTGATTAATGTTGCCAGGAAGGACAGAATGAGAAATGATGACATAAGAAAAATTGTCAGAACTACATTCTGACTCAGTTATTTAGAGAGAACAGAAAGTTAAATGGTTTGGCGATAAGATGACAATGAAGCCCAGTAAATTACCACTACTCGCTTACAACATTATAAAATCTGGTTTCAGAGCGCGGGGAAGCCCAAGAGGTAGTCGGATAGACATCATCACAGACGTCCTACAACAACACGTGCTCACAGCAGCCAAGGCGACAGACTTGGCTCAAGAACGAAAACTTGGTGCATGCTTCCTCGAAGGGGACCTGCTAGAGTGGTGGCTACATACACCATGAGGAGAACAAATAAAAATGATGATGATGTTGATGATAATGATGATGTTGATAATAAATATGATGATGACGATGTTAATGTTGATGATAAAGATGATGTTCATGATAAAGGTCTTGTTGTTGATGATAAATATGTTAATTTTGATGGTAAAGATGGTGTTGATGGTAAAGGTGATGATGACGATTGTCACGGATTGCCTCCCCTGCTTTGCAGTAGTGGTCCACCAGTGGCCAAAACGCAAGAGTATCTAAAATGGGTCGTCAAAGGTGTCTACTTTCGCACAACATTACTCTTGGTAGAGTTGTAGATAGAAGGGTAATGGCGCGTCTATCTCAAGGTAGTTTTCACAAGATATTTTCAGGTCAAGAACAATGCTGCATAGTGTCACAGATGGAAATAGTGCAGCAGTGATCATCCAATTTTGCCCCTCTCCATCTAGTTTATTTTTTTTTTTGCTACAGGAACGCCGGATTCACAAGTGCAATTGACACGTGAGCCGTTTGGCAATTAAGCACGGTGGAACACAGAGAGAGCGCGCAGCATGGCGTAATATATTCTTTGATCAGGGGCGATGTTAAGTCTGAGACGGACCTTGAATTGTAAAACTTTCTGGGGAATAAATTGCGTAGCTGATATTCGGCACGGCGGAGATGATGAAAGTCAAGCCAGAGAGGTTGTCGGCGGCAGAGGTGGTAAAATTACCTTTGATTCAAGAATCGAAAGGCAAAGGGGCTCGGGTCGGGCAGTAGGTGTGACTTTCGCATTAAAGAGCGATAGAACGGAATTTACGGATATATACCATGTCTCTCCGATAGCCATGATCAGTTGTTCAGAAATTTATCTGAAATTCACTAGCTCGATATCTTAGATTTCTCGTACAGAGTGAAAATTATTAGATTTTCGTGGAGTATTTCATTTTTCTGATTGCGGTAATTTATATAGTAGCCTTTAAGTGATTTAGTGTGTTTAAAGTTTTCATTATATTTCACTGAGATTTTCTGTGCTAATTAAATAACTTATAGCTAAATCCTTTTCAGCCGTAAAGTAAATTTAATTACTCGCTATTTCCCAGTAAGAGATGTTTTAAATTGACTAGTACATACATTAAATAACTGTCTACTGACGGTATATATTATTTACTTCTATCCATTTAATGTAATTTTTTTAATGACTAGTGTTCATTACGCGTTAAAAAACGATAGGATAAGCTAGACACGTGTGTTTTAAATCTAATTTATAACGGAGTGGTGAAGAGGTCCTGTTTTAAACACGTGTTAGATCTGATATTAATAATTTGGTTAAATGTTTATATTTTCTTTCCTAAAATCTAGGCTGATCAACCAGAGTACTAGCGGTTTTTTATGGCCATATGAACTTATGATCAAACGAACTTATAATATTATAAGCATCCAGGGATATTTAATATTGATGAGCTTCTTGCTGTAACCTGTGTGGTCCAATTTTCCTCATTTTCATGAGAGAAACCAGAACAGAACCATTAAATTATAATATTAACTGGACCAGAACTATTAGCAGATTTACTTATATCCATCTCATCAGCCAGCTGTGGCGAAATATATTGTCAGCAACATTTGTGTAACTTAACCTAGCGTCTCAGCTACCTGAGGCTAAACAACATAGGAACTATATATGTTCTATTCATCTTACGTCGGCGATCACCACGCATGAACCTTACTCCAACCAACTGAAGGCATAAACAACTTATTGTATCCAGGACAAATTAAATCACCGACTCTAGCGACTCCCGTGAAATTTGCAGTCAGCAACTACGGCGAGTCTGGGGCTGGGTTTTGGCAAAACTTAAATTTGACACTAAATAATCTTATTACTTATTAGTGTATTTCCTTGGAATGCCTGCGACAACTACCGGGGTAAGCAAAAGTCTGAAAGTGGTCACTGAATGGGTGTGAATTGAATGAACGGAGAAAGAAACTTATGTCTTTTGTTAACATCATATATTTATGTGGTTTCTTCTTTCTTTTTTATATCACTAATCTGATTAGTCACGGGATAGATCACATTAGGAACCTATTCTTTTCCCATACTGACTATTTCATAACTTATTGTTAACTTTTGATCTTTTGGGTTAATTAACCTCTGTTGGGATCGTCTTTTCTTTTCCTTTACCAGAGGGGGAGAACCTATTTGATTAATTTCTTCTTTTGCAATTTTGTCTGTAAACCATGATCTAGTAATGTATATGCTTATTGTTGTGATCTTCTATTGATAATAAACTTTATTAAACCTTTAGTTATCGTGTCGGTCAACCCCCTATCCATTATATGTTATTCATAGTTGGTTTTCACGTTCGTGCGTATTTGTCACAGAATTGTGTGCATTTGAGTGTAGTGTAACTTGTATTTCGTACAAGGAGAGAAAGCGAGTCTGATTTAAGTTTAGTCGTCCAGATAGGCTGGATTAGATAAATTATTCTATCCAGAGACTGTCCTTTCTCTTACACGATCACCTCGTGATAAAACTATTTCTTACTCCTTACTTTCACATTGTCATCCCTATCACCTCTGCTCAGAGAGGGCTATAAACATCCATTACCTATCTGATAAAATCTACGACATAATAGTCGCTCGTCGCGGGACTGAACTCTAAGTCTGAGTCTAGATAAAGTCTAAAGTCTGATATTGAATCTGAATTTTCATCTAGATAGAGAGTGTGTGAGTTTGTCTTGTGAAGTTAGGGTATAAAAATTAATTATCCCGAAGACAACACATATATAGGACTGTTTTTCTTTCCACAGCATCATAGAGTTATGTGCAATTTGTTCTGATAGTAATCTTTGTCAGATATATGAGAAAAGGAAAAAGGAAATTCAAAATATGAATGCAAAAAAAAAAACGACAACAATACATCCCAACAACAATCCAACTAAATAACGCATAATAAAAAATTTAGCCAAATTACAAAACTTATTCATAACTAAAATGACTTATCACAGGCATCACACACAAAAAAGTGCGATATATAAAAATATCACAATCTAAAAAAAAAAATATTACTATTTCAAATTCGGAAATATCAACATATATTATTACCCCTTATTAAGCGCTTTAGCGCAGAAAAAAATATAACAATGTCAACGAAAAATACATTTCCCTAAAAAATTACAATACAAAAAAAGTTTCTTAATGCTAAGTTAAATTAAAATATTATTTTAATTTTTTCTAGATTAAATCTATAACTAATATACCAAAAATGAAATCATCTTTAACCAAATGAATGACATCTAACAAAAAGAATTCTAATTCTTAAGTAGACTCATAGTAAACGCATACTAGTTTAAACAGAATTCAGCAGAAAAAAGCACATGGCAAAAAAAATACCAGAAACCAATGTTTCAAAATATGTTTTCAAATACAAATACAAAATTATAAATAACACATACAAGTTTAGTTTCAAAATTACATTTCACAACACAACAGTTACTGCATATAACCTCTGTATATGGTAATATATTAATTCGACATAACACCAGAATAAAAGAAAAGAAAAAAATAAATTTAATGAATAACAAGACTCTCTGAAACAACTAACGCATATTCCTCGCTAATGAGTTTGTGCATAGGGCTGGCAATCTCATCAAGTACAAAATTATCCTAAGAACCAACGCTACCAAAACATATCAATGTTTGATGTATCAACCTTCATTGCTTCAAACTTCACAACGGAGCACCTATGGTCCAACATAATATGGTCTAAGTGGAATAGTCTTCCGACTAGAGAAGGAAAATATCACAAATCCACAATCCCATTACAAAAATTAAAGATAAGTCACTACAAAGTGATATGATACAATTTCATTGCAATCATAATACATACAATGTTTATCCACAAAACAATCATGAAAACCATAACATAGAGTTACAACAGTGCATACATATGAACATACACAATATGCACTAAGACATTATATAATGTATGCTACTATGCAATACAATAATTCATTATAAAAAAAATAAATTAAGTGTAAAAAACACTGTAGCAATCTTAAACCAACTCCTAAAGAAAAAAAGAAAAAAAATAGGTCACAACTCCGGGGTCCTTGATAGTATTCTGTACACCGCACGGGGTAACGTCATACAATACTGGGTCAACAGGCTGGCTTAGCTGCGCTTGACTAGATACCTGGTAGTAGGTTGACCTACATTCCTCTCACAGTGAAAAAATAACTTCGGTGCGATGATTCTTAACGCAAAGCCGAATACTGTGGGAAAATACAAATGAAAATGTCTATTTCAATCAACTTGTGAGATTTATTGAAGTAAAACGGAAAGTTAGTCTTACGTTTACCCAAACTTGTGGCAGTGAAAACGTCTGGTTTCCTATATGATGCCATCATGTCCTCGTCACATAGTAGATAACACAGAAGGATAGGAACATCCTGACGGAAATGAAGGTCATCCCAGCAGTAGGCTGAAATAAAATCCTACTTACACACAACGAGATATTCTCTCGGACTCAAAATGCATAACAAGCAGTAGTATTTGAAACAATACTCTTATTGTTACCTTGTTTATAACCAAGTTTGTTCTTTTGTTGTGCAACATTAATATGATTAGTATTTCTCCTCTGATAAAAATATCTAACCGATGGATTTTGTTGTGTTCTAGAACCATCATCTAAACTTGGTATGACAAGTAGTGGAACTGATCGAATCCTTATGGTTACCAACATAATGTGTGTTATCTTTATTACCAGAACTGGATGTTACACATGAAGTATCTTTGCTGGTCTGACGCCAAGAGTCAGTATTATTAGCATCAGTAGTACGTGGGAAATTGTATTTGCCACGTAGGGATTTACGTCCACCATGTTCGATCTTCGTATTCGCAAATAGTGTATAGGGCTGACTCTTTGCTTGCCTTACTTGTTGATAAACACATTTGTGTCTACTATTGTCAACATTGACAATAGACAAACCCTTGATACCTAAAACAACATCCACTAAACCATCCACTCTTCTTCTAAGTTCAGTAATTTCAGCAATATTAAGAGAGATATCCTCGCTTAGTTTCTTATTTAAGTTATCACATGTCATAACTTTGCATCTCTCTTCTGTCAGTAACTTCTCAATCTTAATCATTTTCTTTTTCTGCACCGTCAACTCTTCTAATCTCTCCCTATCATCCTTTTCTTTATTAGCCCTCAACTGCTCCAAGTCCATCTGAAGTTCCTCAGTGTCACTATCATGGCTATCTACAAGCTCATGACTCTTCTCGGGAGATACTAAATACTTTTCTTTAAGTCGGTGACTAACAATCACATTGTCACCTAATAAATCAGTAAGTGTTTCATTACATAAGTCTTCACATTTCTTGGCCTGAACTTTTAATTTCCCATATATATATATCTGTCTTTTCTTGCACTTTTCGAGTGAGATTACCTATTACGCTATTCTTATGTTCTATCTGAACTTCCAAATCTTTCACTTTACTGCACGCAGAGTCTAATGCTGTTTTTACACTAGCAAGCTCCAAGTTTGATTTCTGTAACTCACTTGTGAGCTTAGACACTGTTTCTTGTAATTTATTCTTTTCAGCACTATCCTGCAAAAAATTAGCCCTCTCCTGTAGAGCACTCTGTTTGTTTACTTTTGTTTGCTTCTCATTTTTCAATTCCCTTTTCTGCACGACAGAAATATCGTTGTGGATTATTTTTTATATACTGTGGTGGATTTTGATGTTATAAAGTGTGGTTGCTATGTTACTAGTGTACTGCATGAGGTCAGTTGTGAAGGTCCATGAGGATAACAGTTTATGTGAGTTTACAGGGTACCTTGCTACTACCACCTATGACCTCAAGCAGACTTAATTGTGACTAATATAAATGATAGCTACGTATAATGTCTAGGGTAATAAAGGGTGGTGTGCTGGTAATTGAGTACACAAACACACACACAAACACTAATCTTAAGCTCTATGATCAAGTCAATGAACACTGTGTTAATTTTTAGGAATTTCAATTTTTTCAAATTTATTTGGTCCTGAACCAAAGTTTCTTCTGGTCAGGACTTTTTTAAAAATAAAATCAAATATGAATCAGTTTCAATAAATTTACATAGAAACAGGTAAACACATGAAAGACTTGTACATACATACATATATATATATATATATATATATATATATATATATATATATATATATATATATATATATATATATATATATATATATATATATATATATATATATATATATATATATATATATATATATATATATATATATATAAGTTGAATCTACTAGTATTGTTATTAACTAAGAGTCTTTAGAATCTAGTGCTGGATGTCGGGTGGGGTATTTTCATCATTCACAGTCTGTGGGTAATAGTGTTCATTTTGCTCTTACACAAGATTTATGGTGGAAAAAAGTTAGTTATACACCAGGGATTTTCTAATATGCTAAGTGGTTGGTGAATTTCCGCAGGCCAGATCTACAATACTTAGCTGGCCTGTGATGACTGAAGAAAGCTGTTCCTTAGGCCCACTCCTCAAATGCTCTGAGGTAGTATGGTAGGCATCTTATGTCATGCACTGGTGTACTTGTCAGAACATCTGGCACTAGCACAGTGCCAGACCAAGAAACTCTGAAACCACAAAATTAGGCTATGTCTTAACATACTACCTAATCCACCATGTTTACAAGCATAAATACATTGCATTACCAAGACAGTGTCAGATCTCTCTGACCGACCCAGCACATATACATCCAGGCTGTTGTCAAGTAGCACTAGCTCCATTCCTCTCCCTTATGGACTGCACTGCATCTGAAATATTTTTCATTAATCACTTTTTTATCCATACAATAAGGTGGGTGATATGTTTCCACCTGACCACCTGAAAAGAAACATCGGTATTCCACCTTTCTGATAGTTCAGCATATTATATTTCAACCTCTAGGCCCTGGACAGTTGGCTGGGGACCTAGAGTAAGTACTCACTTGTCGTAATCATTTTTCATTATATGGCAGTATCAAATACTCAAAATTGTTAAATAAAAGATTAATAATTTCTTCCTTACCACAATTCAAAATGAAAACACACAGTTACGTTGATATAGCACAAACTCAGCTGAGCTGCTGGCTAGACTATGGCGTCCCACCACTATTAGTATATGTATTCCACTGGACGATCACTTCTTAGCCTCAACGAACTGCTAGTATGGACAGTCTTCGTAAAAATGGCAACGAGCCGGCAAAATTTTCAATAATCTTAGCTATTTCCTCCAATGAGAGTACTGCCCCTTTAGAATTTAAAATTTCAAACTAACTGTCCAATTTTTTTTGGTCAAATGTGTAGTGTATTTCTGTCGGTCGGTCTGTCCGAACTTGTCATTTCCCAAGTTTGAACTTGGTTTTCGGAGCCCAACTACAAAAACTATTCAAATTTTTCCCTCACCCACCGCTTAAATTTCTACTTCGAAGTTATTTTTAGACTCTCTCCTCCTTGTCATTCCCTTGTTTACATGTACTTTTTCCCTCTGCCTTCGTCTCAAGGACGCGTCAAATGTAACTTTTAGTGAATGCAAAACTGACAGGTGTTTGCAAGTCTGCATCGAACAAATCAGTCTTTTGTCAATAACTTCCGAATTATCTGTCCGTCTTTTTATTTGAAAGCATATTATTTGTCAGGAAAAGATAGGCTATCAAACTAGCTAATTTTTGTGATTCTAAACCTATTAATAAGAAAGTCCATATTTTTTTCCATGTTAGTCTTGACAGCCTTACTACCACGCGTTCAATTCTTTTCCATGTGCTGTCCCGCTATTTTCGAGAGTTTTACGTCATTCGAAATAAGAGCTAAGTCTGTTTTCGTGATCTAAGTGGTTACATGTTCTACTTTACCTCGAATTTCAGACACTAACTACGAGCTCGCGCGTATGTTAGGATAAAGATTTAAACGCTAGCAGACAGCATCATTTTTTTCTTTTCTCCTTTCCTACCCCGTCTAAACGAATAGGCCTTTCGCGTCCCCATGTTATAATTAGTTTTTTTCTTTCAATGATACTAGAAAACAAGGGTACGGTCTACCAAATCAACGAACCTGTGGCGTGGGCGAAAACGCCGCAGCATAACCTATCGATATTTTATCCTTACATTTTTATGTTAACTTTGATATTTATAATGGAGGATTTTAGCGCTGTATCAATGTATTTCACCACATATACTTTGCACAATAT
Organism: Oreohelix idahoensis; assembly: GCA_024509875.1. NCBI lineage: Eukaryota > Metazoa > Mollusca > Gastropoda > Stylommatophora > Oreohelicidae > Oreohelix > Oreohelix idahoensis. The sequence goes on along the minus strand of JAMPIV010005629.1, from coordinate 15,310 downwards.
GTCCGTGTTCAACCTCAATATATTGTTGCAAAAACACACGAAGGTGCCGTAGCAAATTAACCAAATCCTTAGCCATTACCAAATTACAAACAAACTTAAAGTTATGTTCAGCAAATGACTCTAGGGATGCTGACACATTAATCAAAAAATCATCCATCACCCATGCTCCAAGTCGTGGGCCTCTCAATCCTTTATTATCTCTACCTATTACCAATGCACACTCCAATATAGGTCTTATATCTGTAGGATCCATATCATGATCCATAGTGATTCAATCACTGAGTGTACCCGCCTTATTGCCTATTTATAATTATCACCAGGTATTCCCCTGAGAAATTTGGACAATTAATTTCCACCTCACACCGTAAATATCTCCTCAAGAGAATCAAAATTATATGTTAATATCTTATCAAGTTCTTCTGCATAGAACTTTTATCAATTCTCAATTATTATGCACTAAATCCTATACTAAACATTTAATAGAATACATAATACGTGATATGAGAAGACTTGATAGCATACATACATAAACAGTTTCCACAACAACAAAAAACCACGTATCTTGCAAATAGCAAAAAGTCCCTTCTTTTCCCGTTACAACCGATGGGCATCAGATGACACACCATAAGCAGACTCCCATGTCAACTCTCACTCCACCTTGACACAGTATGCTATGTTGTCGTACACAGCACAGGAAACTGGAAACTGGAAACTGGAAACAGTATGCTATGTGATCGTACACAGCACAGGAAACTGGAAACAGTATGCTATGTGATCGTACACAGCACAGGAAACTGGAAACTGGAAACAGTACAAGTTATCCACTTGTTCCCCCTGTCGTCGCGAAGGTACACTGTCTGTCACTCTTGTTGAAAAGAATTACCTGATATTTCAAACATGCATATAAAAGTGGAACATACTGTAACTCTCATAATGCAGATATCGCTGATGATGACGAATCAGGACAGGTCGTCATAACCATGTCAAAGTTTACTTGAAAATTTCACTCCGAAACGTAGAACTGGACACGCTGCATGAACGTCATAGGGAGGCATGTAAACATTACACACATCCCCGTGTCACCAATTACAGGTCATGAGCGACACAAAACTGTCTGTCAATAACAGAGGCGTTGCCGATTACAGGTCACGATCGACACAAAAACTGTAGAAGATTCGCCTTTGTTTCTTAATACAAGCACGCCCACACAGGGCTATCCATTGCTCTTATAACGCGAATTCGTGGTCATTACGCCCGATAAACTGGGCACCAAATGATAAATCCGTTCTTTTTAGAACTGGCCACCACTGATAATGTGACAGTTTTCTAAGGATTACCACTGATAAAGTACAGCTATTAACAAATGCTGATAAAGAAATCCCAGGGTCATTGGTACTGTTAAAGTATGGTTGGTAAGAGTATATGTCTGTTGAAGTGATTAACCTGTTGTAGTACATGCGCCCACACAGAGCAGATGATAAATGGGCTAGCATTGTATTGTCACTATGTATAACGTCTGTGGTGAGTGGTATGGAGGGTACAGTCACTCACACTGTACTGTCAAGCATAGACCAACGAATCAGACTGGTGTTCATTTCTAATTGACAGCACATAATTTATTCACACAGTAACATCAATCAGGTACGATACACTACACAGGTACAACAGCATACAAAAATCCAATAAGAATCAATTGCGCAGAATGTCATAACTCTCCAGTATGATGTAAACCCTGTTTACATCACAGTTCTAATATTACATCAGTAAATCCACCAGAACGACTGCTGACAATCGCAGTACTAATAGTTATTTGGCCTCAAAAATACATTATATCTTAGCACTAGTTGATCCATCAAGAAGCTGCTGGCAATCACAGTACTGATAGTTATAAGACCTCCAAATACATTATATCTTAGCGCTAATTAATCCATCAAGAAGAGGGGGGGGGGGGGGGGGGGGGGGGGGGGGGGGGGGGGGGGGGGGGGGGGGGGGTCTGCTTTCAATCGCAGTACTGATAGTTATAAGACCTCCAAATACATTACATCTTAGCGCTAGTTAATCCATCAAGAAGACTGCTTTCTATCGCAGTACTGATAGTTATAAGACCTCCAAATACACTACATCTTAGCGCTAGTTAATCCATCAAGAAGACTGCTTTCAATCGCAGTACTGATAGTTATGAGACCTCCAAATACATTACATCTTAGCGCTAGTTGATCCATCAAGAAGCTGCTGGCAATCGCAGTACTGATAGTTATAAGACCTCCAAATACATTACATCTTAGCGCTAGTTAATCCATCAAGAAGACTGCTTTCAATCGCAGTACTGATAGTTATAAGACCTCCAAATACATTACATCTTAGCGCTAGTTAATCCATCAAGAAGACTGCTTTCAATCGCAGTACTGATAGTTATAAGACCTCCAAATACATTACATCTTAGCGCTAGTTAATCCATCAAGAAGACTGCTTTCAATCGCAGAACTGATAGTTATAAGACCTCCAAATACATTACATCTTAGCGCTAGTTAATCCATCAAGAAGACTGCTTTCAATCGCAGTACTGATAGTTATAAGACCTCCAAATACATTACATCTTAGCGCTAGTTAATCCATCAAGAAGACTGCTTTCAATCGCAGTACTGATAGTTATAAGGCCTCCAAATACATTACATCTTAGCTTCTCCTATCTTCTCTTATCTGCAGATAATCACTCATAAATAGGCAAATAATAGGCAATGATGCCTGTACCGAAATCTACAGGTACACCTAAATAATCAACATCTTTCCCGAACACTACCCTGGGAACACACACAAGACACAGGGCTGACTATCCAGTCAACGCCCAAACTTAAGACTCCTCTCAGACTGCCACGGGAACACACATCTCCCGCTAAAACAGTCACCGGATTCGGCTGTTCACGGACTACCCGTGAGCTATTCACAGTCGGCCGAAACCAGTACAGAATAACTAGCTGACTAGCGCTCCCGACGTTTTCTGTACACTCTGTTTTCTAACATATAAATGTTTAAACAACTCACAATTAAACAAGCCAACAAGTGCCACAACCCTGAATTCACACTGTACAATCAGCATAGTACGGATCACTTCCCTTTGACCTTAACAGACACCCCCAGTTCCAATGAGTGAAATGCCAATAGTGGGAACACCATTTGAACGGGTTGCTGTCGACATTGTTGGACCCCTAGAAAGGACCAAAAGAAGGAACAGGTTTATCCTGACCTTAGTCGACACATGCACTATGTGGGCTGAAGCTATACCGCTAACATGCACGGATTCCAAGCATGTCGCAGAAGCCCTAGTGAAAATTTTCACGCGGTTGGGATTTCCTCAACAAGTTTTGACGGATAACGGATCCCTATTCCGTAACCTGTTGATGGAGGAGATCTTTAAGATCTTGATTGCCAAGCACATCCACACAAGCCCCTACCATCCGGCCGAAAATTGGCTCGTGGAACGCTTCAACGGCAGCCTCACCATGATGTTACGTAACTGGGACAAGAGAAACCTGAAGATTGGGACCTTTTATTCCTGCAGCCTTATTCATCTACAGAGAAGTTCCCCAGGCCTCTACGGGGTTATCACCAGCTACTCTTTTATTCGGCAGACCTATTAAGGGCCGCTAGAAGCCTTACTCCGGTCATTGACAGACCAGAAGGCCGACGAGACAGTCGTCTTAGCCAGCAAGTATGTATCGGAACTTAAGGAAATGTTACAACTAGGATGGGATCTATGTACAACCAACCTTAAGAAAGCACGCGCAAAGCACGCTAAACGGTACAATAAAGCGACTAAAGAGAGAGAACTCCAACCAGGGGAGAAGGTTTTGTTGCTACTTCCAACCGGAAACAACAAACTGCGCATCGGATGGCAAAGGCCGTTTACCGTCCTGAAAAAAGATCTCAAGAACGAACTACAAGATCTCTATTAAAGGAAAGGAGAAGGTCTACCATGTAAATCTGCTAAAGAAATACTTGGAAAGACCGGTGCCGTCCTCCGAACATCTCCTGGCGGTCGCCATAGCAACAGAAGATGAGGAAGATGATGATAGTTACATGGAATATCCATTGCAACAAACGGAATCTTTCCAAGATGTGAAATTCGGTGACAATCTCTCTGAAGCACAACAGACAGAAACGAGGGCGCTACTGAAACAGTACACAGCAGTTTTGACGGATGTACTTGGTCGAACACATCTCGTAGAGTTCGATATGAAACTGACAAACGAGACACCTGTTCGGACCAGAGTATACCCCATCCCGTATACTAAAGCTGATACGTTACGCGGAGAAATAGACAAGCTACGTCAAGCAGGAATTATCAGTGAGTCTACCTCTCCTTACAGTTCCAGTGTAGTGCTGTTACAGAAGTCCAATAAGGAAGTTCGGCTGTGCATAGATTACCATTTACTTAACACTGTAACGGAATTCCAGCCGGAACCTCTCCAGAGCGCTTCTGAGCTGTTCCCCAAGCTTAGCAAGGCAAGAATTTTCTCAAACGTTGACCTGAGTTAAAGGATACTACCAAATACCAGTCAAGGAAGAAATTAAACCCCTGTTAGCTTTCAGCCCCATTGAAGGACCTCTACCTTCAACGTGATGCCGTTCGGATTGCATAACGCACCGGGAGTCTTTACCAGAATGATGAGAAAGCTTTTAGAACCCTTGCAAAATCCGCATGTCCATAATTTCATGAATGACATATTAACTGCATCGGAAACCTACGACGAACATATTGCTACGGTTGCTATGCTCCTCAGGAGACTACAGGAAACTGGTCTCACAGCCAGACCTAGCAAATATCTAATTGGATTTGAAAAGCTTGACTTCCTGGGGCATAACCATTTCTCAAGGCTGCATGTGGCCAGTTGCCAAGAACATTGAGAAAATAGTTGCGGCAAAGAGGCCCCGAACGAAGAAAGACACACGTTCATTTCTATCACTGTGTGCATACTACCAGAAATTTATTAACTATTTCAACCGGCTAACGGCACCCCTTACTGACCTTACCAAAAAGGGGCAACTGGAAACAGTTATTTGGGATGCTAAGTGCGAACACGCTTAAAGCACTCTCAAACGACAGCTGTCCGAATACCCAATTTTACGGCTACCTGACCTTAAGAAACCTTTTATATTGCGGGTCGACGCATCGGGTCAAGGCATCGGGTCAACTCTGCTACAAGCAGATGACAATGATCCGAACCTGTTATTCCCAGTCGCTTATGGCAGCCGAAAATTGAACACAGCAGAACAGAACTATTCCACAGTGGAGAGAGAATGTCTAGGACTCGTGAGTGGTATCAGGAAACATCACGAATACCTTTACGGCGTTTCATTTACAGTGCAGACGGATCATGCCCCACTGGCTTTTCTGGGAGCGAATAAGGAATTCAACGCGATAATTATGCGGTGGGCGTTGCTCCTAAGTGTATATGCTTTCACAGTAGAATACATACCAGGAAAACAAAACATGGTAGCAGACTTTGTGAGTAGAAACTGGAGCAGTAAGGAAGAAAGGGAAAGTGAAGATAGCAATCACTCGCAAGATACGGATAACAGCAGCGCTATTTTCATAGAGGAGACATAAAGGGTTTCATGTCTTCAAGGCCGGACGAAATGTCACAGATGGAAATAGTGCAGCAGTGATCATCCACTTTTGCCCCTCTCCATCTTGTTTATTTTTTTTTGCTACAGGAACGCCGGATTCACAAGTGCAATTGACACGTGAGCCGTTTGGCAATTAAGCACGGCGGAACACAGATATATATATATATATATATATATATATATATATATATATAATATATATATATATATATATATATATATATATATATATATATATATATATATATATATATATATATATAAAGAAGAACACAGAAGAAAAAAGGAAGAAGAAGAGTGATGATGAGAATTATGATGATGATGAAAAGAAGAAGACGAAGAAGTAAGAAAAAATGATGATGATTAATCATTCCTGACAATGGAACAGTGGCAGACACCTTGCTCAGAACCTAACATAATAACAGGCTGATTACTCAAGGTCCTATATTCTACCGTGGTCGTCAGTTTGATTCTACATGTAGAGACGAATATTAAATAATTTAATAAGCACAAGTCACTAGCAGACGTTTCTGTCTGCATTTTGTTTCTGTCTGCAGAGGAGAATATTACATAATTTTTTAAGCACAAGTCACAAGTAGACTTTCTTGCCGTCAGTTTGATTCTACTGGTTGTGACGAATATTAAATAATGTAATAAGCACAAGTTACATGTAGAAGTTGTGTGTCTTCAGTTTGATTCTGCTGGTAGAGACGAATATTAAATACGGTAATTTAATAAGCACAAGTCGAAGTTTGTGTATTCATTTTGATTCTACTGGTAAAGACGAATATAAATAATGACGTAGGTACAAAGCACAAGTAGACGTTTGTGCCTACACTTTGATTCTACTAGTAGAGCAGAATGTTAAGTAATTTAATAAGCACAAGTCACTAGTAAACGTCGGTGCCTTCAGTTTTACTCTACTGGTAGAGACGAATGGTGTCTTCAGTTTGATTCTACAGATAAACAATATTAAGTTATTTAATAAAGCACATGTCTCGAGTATTCTGTTAATAAAAAGACACTGGCAGTATTCCTAAACTTAGCCAGGGTCTATGATGAAAGCTGGAGAGAAGGTGTCCTCTTTAAAATCAAAAATATTCGAATTACATGTACAATGTATAGATATTTAGAGAACTTTCTTCAAGATAGATATTTCGCAATACAAATTAACAAAGATAGGTCAGAACTGTATGAACAACAGAATGGCATTCCTCAAGGATCAGTTTTATCCCCTTCAATTTTTACAATAATGGTAAATGTTTTGAAAGAAGAATTTAAAGGTATCAAAAATTATTTGACATATAAGGAGTTATGGTGAAAATCTACCAATTTGTATCATAATCTTCAAAAACAAATAAATAAAGTATTTAAATAAATGTGGATTTCACCTAAATGCGAGTAAGACAGTAGGAATGATCTTCAGTAAAGATAAAAAGGTAGTCCCATAGCAGATACTACCGTAGTGAAGAGAAGTGTTAGAGACCTCACCATACTAGGTCCAGCATCGAAATGTGGAGTGACCAGTTTCCTTCATCGCTGTCTTTGCCTTCCTTAACTCAAATAGCAGAGTCAATGGGACGCTCAGTAAAGGTAGGATTGTTAAAAATAAGATAACTGACATAAACTTACAGAGGCAACAAATTAGTACAGTCCAGACCACACGATACCTGAGAATAATACTAGACCAACAACTGAACTGGAACAAACAAACACATAGATAGACTGGCAGAGTCTTGCAGAGGACTATCCAATATGCTAACATATTTGAAATGTCATGGATGGGGTGCAAATACTAAGACAACGATCACGTTCTATAAATCTTTCATTAGAAGCAAAATTGGTCATGGAAGCATAGTTTATCGCTCTGCAGCGCATAGTCACAAGGTTAAATTAGATATAATTCAGTACCAAGCATTAAGTATAGTTGCGGGTGCAATCAGATTAACATCGAGGGATGCTCTGGGGGTGGCCTTAAGAGTCCTCACTTTAGCACTTCGCAGAAAGTAACTAAGACTAGATAATCAAAATTATGTTGGACAACGACTCATCCAGCTTTTCCAGCATTTTTCTAGGTATCAGTTAACAACTCAAAACAGGTTCATGAATACCAGTAGATACCCGACAGGTCGGAAATGCATGGAGGAACTAGTACACTTGAATCTCAAAATGTATCAATTCATACCTGTCAACCTCCTGAGACAAAATACTGTACGCCGGACCAAAAAAATCCTTACAAACACCCAAAAACCCTTAAAAGTTAGTTGCTTATCCTTTACAGGACGTGGCAATCAACCCCAGCTTTTATTGGCTGCTTGTGATTTTTCTAGGCAATTTTTTTCATTCAGTAGTTTGCCATTGCTTTCTGAACGGTACGGCGCTTATACCATTGTTAAAAATCCACACAAAGCGATCTAAAAACCCTTACGCAAAAAATATATTAATAAATTGTACACAATACAGTTTTAAAACGAGAATTGACACATACAAATCTATTAGCATTTGAATTAGTGTGATATAAAACATGCTAATAGTCTCATGCTGTTCTTTACATATAAAAAACTTGGTGATCGTGATGTACTATTCTTTCGATGCACCGTGTTTTGTATTATAATCAACACATGCACTTTTAGCACTTTGCAGAATTGCATTTCTGGGCTTAAAGTCTGCACAGCATGTATCAATGTTAATCGTACACTGTAAAAAAGAAGTGAGTGTGTCTGCATTCATGGACCTCCTGCAGTCTGTGTGGATTTTTTTATTGAAAAATAAAGCAGCGAAGGTTACGCAAACAAACTTTTTTTCTAGTTATGTAGGGCTGACACAGAATATTCTTCTTCTTCCTCGTTCGCCCTGAAAAGGACGGTGGTTGCGTTGTGTCTGTTTACAACGTAGCTGTGATATCTGCACCTTTCGGTCAACACATCCGACTTCTGCACGGCATTTTTTAGGACCGGGTTTGCCTTCCCATTGCGATCCGTGCTCGCTCAGCCAGCCTGCACTGCTGCAGACTGTTTCCAGGACCACCACGTGGAGGTGGAGCACGGTCTTGACGAGCTCTGGTTCGCTGGTCCTAACGCAGGCAGTCAAGCTATGAGTCGCTGACTGCTGTCTCTATTGCTGCGTCTTCTGTCCCACAGAATATTATGACATTAATTTATTGGAAATATTTAAAGGATCAAAATATAACTGGAAAGATTAAGAGAACGGGAAAAAAAAATACAACGAAGCAAAGCAAACAGCTAATAGCAAAAAAAAAATTACCCAAATTATGAACATAATATCGAATCTAGGAAGAAAAACGTAGCACCAAAAATTTACAAAATTATTTAAGAGTTGGTTTCCTAGACCAGTGATAATAGATTGCCACTTTATTAAAAAAATTAAGCAGCGAATCTCGACCGCTGGAATAAAGTAGGTAGGCCTACTCAATGCAAATAAACTTTTTTTTCTACTTTTGTACGGCTTACATAAAATTTTATGATATTAATTTATTGGAAATATTTAAATGGTCAAAATATAACTGGAAAGATTAGGAGAACGACAAAATAAAATACAAGAAGCAAAGCAAACAGCAAATAATAAAAAATTAACCAAATTATGAACAGAATATCAAATATAGGAAGAAAAAACGTACTACCAAAAATTTACAAAATTATTATTTAAAAGTTGGTAGCCTAGACCAGTGATCGCAACATTATTAAAGAATAAAGCAGTGAATCTCGACCGCTGGGATAAAGTAGGCCTACTCAACGCAAACAAACTTTTTTTTCTAGTTATGTAGGGCCTACACCGAATATTATGACATTAATTTGTCGGAATTATACTGGGACCCAAAGATGCAGCAATAGAGAATGCAGTCAGCGACCCATAGCTTGACTGCTTGCGTCAAGGTCAGCGAACCAGAGCTGACCAAGACTCTACTCCACCTCTACGTGGTGGTCCTGGAAACAGGCTGCATCACTGCAGTCTGGCTGAGAGAGCAGGGATCGAAGAGGGAAGGCAAACCTGGTCCCAAAAAATGACGTGCTGAAGTCGGATGTGTCGGCCGAAAGGCGCAGATATCGCAGCTCCGGTGTAAACAGACACAACGCAACCAACGTCCTTTTCAGGACGAACGAGGAAGAAGAAGAAGGAATTATACTGAAGGGCAAGATATAACTGGAAAGATTAAGACAGTGATTAAATTGCCACCGAGCAAAAGCAATATTTAACCAAGTAATAAGTACTTAGCTTTTTTAAACAAAATGGCGTCGAAGTGTCTTGGCAAGCTTGGCTGATAACAGATAACTTTAAAAATACGTCATGTCACGCTGAAAACCGAAAGTGTTTGAGGCCGAATTTAAAGTTTTTGCCGAATTGTTGGGTATAAAAGGATTTGGTCGGTTGCTGGGAGAGACCTCAGTTTAAAAACAGACGCCGAGATTCCCGGAATTTAAAATTTAAAAAATTGGTTTAAAAAAAAAACTGGGCTTGAAAATATTTTCTGATTTAAAATTTAAAAAACTTGGGTTGGAAAATATTTTTAGAATTTTTTTTTTAATTTTTTTTTTTTTTAAATTAAAAAAACATTTTTTCTATTTTTTTTTTTTTTGGTGGGGGCGGGGGGAATCTGTTCAACGAGTCTGTACGGCCGTACACTGCTAAAAGTATCAAACATACGTACATTGTACGAAAAATTCATACAGGTTGACAGGTATGTCAATTAATAACAGTAGTATATACACGCCTGTGGTATCACCCTGGGAGCTCAAGAAACCAGATACAGACTGTGACGGTATTGCCTCTCCTGCTTTGCAGTAGTGGTCCAACAATGGCCAAAGCTCAAGAGTATGTAATATGGGCTTCAAAGGTGTCTACCTTCGCACAAGATTACTCTTGGCAGATTTGTAAATAGAAGGGTAATGACGCTTCTATCTCAATGGAGTTTTCATGAGATATTCAGATAAGCAAAAACAATGCTGCATTGGCTGAGCACATTAATTCTAGAATCTGCCGACAACTTTTGTGAAGAATCAAGCAATGATTAATTTTAGCTCGTTCAAGCCCCCACCTCTGATTTACTCAGTGGAATTCTTATTATTCTGGTATAGCTCTGTTTAGAGTGGGTTTATTAAATTGACTCAGACAAACATGCAGTAACTTTAAAATGATTAAATCAAAGTTAAATTTGTATAATTACAAATAACAAAATTTAATAATCACTTCGGTTTTAACAGTTTAAAAGTTTGTTCTTGATGGACTGATCACTGGTAACGCTCGTCGCTGGTCAAGGATGTAGGGTGCAGCTCGTTCACAGGAGTGTTAAGGAGAGTCTACAAAGTTGGTCCCTCGTCTTAAAGCTCAGGCCACTGTTCCTTTCTTGTTCCAGAGATAGTACCCTTCAACTGGCACCACCACCAACAACTACAGTAAAAGAATAGAAACGAAACGCGCTCCTGAGTATTTCGTTTCCAGACACATACTGATGTGTCCCCTTTCTCCTATTCTACCATCCCATTTACTCAGAATTTACCCTCGATGAGAATTAACTTTAATCCCTCGATAGAAAACTTTCTTTACATTTGAATTTAATAGCTTTTATAGTTAGTTTCAGGCGAACTTCTGTCTTGACCGACTGTGTATGGTGCACCATTTTGGGGCCCTCCCAGTATTGATAAACCAGACAGATTGCTGTGTCCGTTTCAGTTTCTGCTCATTGTCTCTGTCTTTTTCCTCAGACCTTTGGGTCCTGAGTGTTCCTCTATAAATGCCTTCGGGCAGATGAGGAAGGGACATTCCTCGACACCTTCGGGTATATGAGGCTCTGTCCATTTTGGCTGGAATAAAGTCTGGAAGGCTTAGTGGTTTTATAGCGATTGAGAGTACACATGAGGGCAAGTTCGGGCACAATGGGCTAATCACCTGTTTGCCAGACACAATGGGCTAATCACCTGTTTGCCAGACATTTTGATTACATGTTTTGCCCAGGAGCCTTGTGCTTTTTGGGTCCCCTCTACACCTCGTTTTACTGGGGTAGAAGAGGTTCCGATTATGAGATGAGCTTTTATAGTTACTTTACATTTAAATGAAAAGGTTAATAGTACGGATAGAATATGTTTACATTTACATTTCCACTGATTGAAAAGTGTTCACAATATAAGTTGAATATGTTTTCATTAATGTTTACACTGATTTGAAAAGTTTGAAACTTCCATATAAATTGTTCAAGACTCCAACAAGAAAGTCAGGTATTTAGAGAACTAAAAATTCCTAGCAATAAGAAGCTTCTTAGACTGCAACTAGGAATGGGCTATTTTAGAATTGAAGAACCTTAATGTGCAGAGTGTCTAGAAAATAATAATATAGATCCTTTCCTACTAAAATGTAGGAATTATGAACAACTGAGAAAACCAATATTAGATTATTTACAGGCATGCAATTCATCCTTAACTGGGGAACAGGTGTTGAGAATAGATAGACCTAGTGGATTGCACAAAATAGTAAAACAGTATACAATAAGAACTAAAATTAATATCTCGTATAAGGATCAATGATGGTGTGAGGATAAGGAGTAGTCTGATGGGGGTGTTCATATGGATGATGACATTATAATTGTTGGATTGTGTGTCATACTGGACACTCCCGGGCTTTCTCACCCCTATTCATCTTGTTAACAACGTGGCAGTTATGAGAGACTTTACTTTTTTTGTTTTCTTTCGTTCTTTTTTGTTTTTGTTGTTATTGTTGTTTGTATTTGTTTATTTTATTTATTTATTTATTTATTTTTTTGAAAGGAGAGGACACACACAAACACACACACATACATTCAAACAATTTTACAGTTTTGATTTACTATATTTGGACTGAGTGGAATGGGGGGGGGGGGGGGGGGGGGGGGGGGCGGGGGGGGGGAGAGAGATAAGATACTAAATTTAGATATCGGAAATCAAATTTTATTATCTTGAATTTACAATACTAAATATCCTAATTATAACCCATCAAGGGTTGAACGCAATACTTTGTCTTAAAAAAAAAAAAAAAAAAAAAAGTATTATGTGGTCTTCAGTTGCGGAAGGAGAACTTCGTGCAGATATTCTTGTATAGATTTTATAATGTTTCACAGCCTCATATTGTCGTCAGCCCTCTTAGTTTCTGTCTTAGCAGAACTATGTTATCACATCAGTCGTTGTGTCATGCCAGTTATAATGTAACTAAACGTGTTTACAACTGTTCCCAATCGTGTATTGATTTCTTAGTGTCAAGGTATGCCCTGTAAACTTAATGAGGACGCACGTTTGCCCTAATCTCAGGTATAATACTCCTTGTTCGATTGTAATCATGTCACATTTTATTTATTTTATAGGCCATCCCATTAAACACTGATGATCTGTTGTCGGTCTAAGGACATATTTAAACAGTTCAGGTTACCTGGGATTGCTACGCTACTACAGTCACGTGGTAGCATTATTATTATTACATTCTACACGAAAATTGAAAAGTCACTTTCTATTTTGTAATTATTATCTCTTTACTCCAATCCAACTAAATTATTTGAAACACACGTCAAAATAAAGAAAATTAACTGCTATTTTATTTATATAAAATGCTAAACTATTACTTACGCGTTCCTCTTCTACCATGAGGTGTAGATGTTTGGAAGAGAGAGCGCCATACTATCCTATCGGCTGTCTTCCTCCTGGCCTGGTTCCATTCTAGTAAATAAATAAATATTATACACATAAAGGTATGTTTCAGGCGCTCGTGAGAAATAAAGAAGCACAAAATTTTAGTCCTCGGACCTTAGAGATTGTCTAATGTTGTCCTTCCAGCGGACTCTGGGTCGTCCTGGATCCCTGGCTCTTAGCCTCTTATAACTGCCGTGGCAGCCGATCTTCTCCAATTCTGCAGACATGGCCAAACCATCTTAGATGGGACTGTTCTACTTGGGTCTGCAGGGGTTGGGTTTTTAGGCCATGACGTATCGTCTGGTTGCGGACTATGTCTCTTCTTGTTACTTCAACCACCTTTCTCAGATACCTCATTTCTGAGGTTTGGATCTGACCTTTGTGGGTTGTAGTCATTGCCCATGACTTGCATCCATACGTAAGACTGGGACATAGGTGGAGCGGTATACAGCCATCTTCGTAAAATGCTATATCAAATTATTATTACAGCTCAGCATGAGATCTGGTCTGTTCGGTTCATGATTTTATAGCGGGCGGCAATTTTGATTTTCTCTTGTAACGTCAGTTTAATTTTATTACTCAACTATTATTACTCAATAATACTCATCGTGCTAGCTGTGGAACAACCGCAACGGGCTATGGAACTGGAGACTAATTTGTTTTCAACATACGGGTTACTTTCCTTTCTGGCAGAAAATAGGAGTGAATTTGAAAGCTGCAACCAAGGTGGAGTGTGTTCAATTCTCTGCACTAGACAACAGGAGGCTGACACTTGGGAGTCATTGTGGTGGGTTTTGATGTTATGAATTGTTGTTATGTATTATTATGGGATTAAATGAGATCAGCTATGAAGGTCCCTGAATTTAACAAATAGTATTTTAAACTTTCCAGAGTACCTTTCCGCTACCACCCTTTTGATCTCATTCAAAATTAATCTATATTATTATTATTAAAATGACTTCGTGTAGTGTCTAGGGTTATGAATGTAGAGTGTAATGGGCACTAACCAACAAACATACAAACAAATAGTTTATTATCCACAACCACCAACAGTACTACAACAATAACATACCGACGACACTTTAAAAGGCTTTCTTATTTAAGACAGTGGTTGAAATTTGTGTAAATAAATTTTGTACAATTTATTATCCTGATTCTAATTTATTTTGAACCAGGACTGTCAATCAAAAGTGAAATCAAAAGAATCATTTACAACATTTCAATAACACAGTTGATCTTCTGTCCATACATACACTATTATTCTAATATAAGTGTGTGGTTATATTCTTCTACTTTGAGGTAATACTGGGATTACACCATATGTTGTTGGTTATAATCACTCCCTTTAAGTCAAGTCTGTTTTCGTTTGTCACTTGTGGAAATATTAATATTAGGCACAGTTTTCTTTAATGTCACTTTCTAGTCTGTTAAGTTCTTTTAGTTGAGCTGCCAGGGGATGAACAAGAACTTATCTTGGCAGGAGAATACAGGTAGAACGTTTCCTCTGCTCGCTTGAAAACTGGAGGGTGTGTATTCTCTCTGCACCCTATCTGAGTTAACTAATCGCAACACCACTGAAAAATTCAAGCTGTCATAATTTCCATGGTCATGCTATACTACTTTCGGCTCGTATATTTGGCTAGGTGTTATGCTTCTTGATGCATATCATACGCCTAATTTTATTTGTAGATTTACTCCTTCTCTGGACTGTCTAACACACTGGCTGGAATTAATCTATTAGGACTCCCTCTGCCTAAGTTAGGGAGTAGTGGTTGTGCAGGCGACGAGCGATATAGATCTTACACTTTTATGTTCCGTAAATTTATTTTTCTAACGTTCAGCAATTTTTATTTTTTAAATACCAATTGTTCATATAAAGTCAATCTTACAACTGACTTTATTGTAACATATGAGTAATACACCAATGAAAGCACGTATGAAAGCGGACCTAGCACTTTTCAGTTATAGCCGATTTGTGTTCCAGGTTTTTGAGGAAGAATTTGGTTTTCACTGCA